>CAVNYN010220438.1:0-11438 GCA_963692815.1 Nyctanthes arbor-tristis
CTTCAAGAATTTGGATCAGAATGTCAGCAGCCAAATCATCGTCGAGTCTATCTTTCATATCTGGACTCTGTGAAGTATTTCCGGCCAGAGGTCAAAGCAGTGACAGGAGAGGCTCTTCGTACATTTGTATACCATGAAATTTTGGCAAGTTTTTTAATTCATTAACTCCCATTTTCCATTCCTCCTGATTTCTTTAGGCTTTTTCTCTTTTACCAATACACTGTATCAATACCCTCAATGACATACTACACTGTTTCCAGATTGGATATTTAGAATATTGCAAGTTGCGTGGGTTCACTAGCTGCTACATATGGGCTTGCCCACCATTGAAGGGTGAAGATTATATTTTATATTGTCACCCTGAAATTCAGAAGACACCGAAATCTGATAAACTCAGAGAGTGGTAAGATTGAGAACTGTTTGACATGAGGCACTCATTGTAATGCATTATATGTGTGCTAATGCGTTTTAATCCCCTTTTTTTACTTATTGTATCTCTGATTTCAGGTACTTGGCCATGTTAAGAAAAGCTGCAAAGGAAAATATCGTTGTTGAGCTTACTAATCTATACGATCATTTCTTTATATCTAATAGTGAATGTAAGGCAAAGGTGACCGCTGCTCGGTTGCCATATTTTGATGGAGATTATTGGCCCGGTGCTGCAGAGGATATGATCTATCAACTTCAACAAGAAGAGGATGGGAGAAAACAGCATAAGAAGGGAACCATTAAAAAGACCATTACAAAAAGAGCTTTGAAAGCATCTGGCCAAACTGATCTCTCTGGCAATGCTTCAAAGGATTTGCTGCTAATGCATAAAGTAATTCTGTTTTCTGAAATCTCTTTTCTTATATGTGTTCTCTTCCTCATTTTGAGTTTCTTCTGTTAGGACTTACATTGGTCCTCTTCACTGTTTAAACTTTTTTGCAGTTAATATAGATTTTGAACATTTACCCAAACCAAATAGATAATACTATTAGCTTACTTACCGTGGTTCTTGTCTTGCTTTTCTGTTGGTTTTCTTTTCTTTTCCTCAATTTTTTTTTTTGGGTGGCTGGTGGCGTTTTGGCCGAGAATTTTAGCGCGTTTTCGGTTTCTGGTTAAAAAGTTTCTGTTTACCAAAGCATCTTTTTCTCCTCTCACTTTAGAACACTTATCATTGCAAGTATCTCTTTTTGTTTCAAGGAACTTATTTGTTTTTGCAGCTTGGTGAGACGATTAGTCCAATGAAAGAGGATTTTATCATGGTTCACTTGCAGTATTCATGTACACACTGCTGCATCCTAATGGTGTCTGGGAATCGTTGGGTTTGCAGACAGTGCAAAAACTTTCAGCTTTGTGATAAGTAAGTATTAGCGCAGTTTTGATTAATAATAGTTTCATTTTGCTAAGAGCCGACTACAGTGAACATAGATATTCATTTTGAGGGTCTTTTATGCCTTGATTTTTAGTTAATAACAAACAGGTTTAACGTTCATTTATATGTTTCACTCATCACATGCATGTATATTCATGTATCAACATATATGTGCCTGTTTGCTTCTATTTAAATTTTGCTAAAAGCTGGTCAACTGACCTAACTTCACTTTTAGCCACATTTTCTGTTAAAAAAGGGAAATAAAATTCATTTTTCACATTTCTTCATAATCTTTCTCTAGTTCACTCTCCCGGAAAGTCACTTTTTAAAAAAGCCCTTCTAGAAAAACGTCTAACACGCGCTATATGTGGTGATGTTTAAGTTCCACTGATGAAAAAGTGCTTGGAGATGATAATTATTTGTTACCTCCTGAGATATTCTATGTCGCTCATTCTAATCCCAGGTGCTTTCTGGGACAATCAACCGTACTTGATTTTTTCCAAAGTTGTGCCCTTAGAAGTAAGCTAAATTTGGAACTATGCCTGTTCAGAGGATTGCACAAGTTCCCTACGAGTAGTATTTTTGTTCTTGTTTGGTTTTGTATTCTCGGGTTCCCTAGTATAGCCTTCAAGTCCTCGAAATCTTTAAAAATTAATGTTTTGAAGTATAGTAATAATTCTCTTAAAATTTTGGTAGCAGTGACTTCTGTCACTACTCCCATTCTGATGGCAGTTGGATATAGTATACTTGTATAAGTCTTCTTCTTGAGACATGATTTTACCATTTTGTTCTAGAGTGTTGCCTTTTGAACTAATTGAAATTACTTGAGGAAAGTGATTTGCTGCTACTTGATGAAGTTTATGTGGAATATGATTTATTATTGACTCTGGCATTATGCTCTAGAAGTTTCTGCCCCCTCAGTATGTGCAATATTCCACATTGTATATTTTTCTTTTGCATATAATAATATGCATGTCTCTACCATGCAGTAAAAAAATTTTTAGTTGGTTGCAGCATCCTTGGACACTGGTTTTAAATTTTTCCTTTCTATAGATTGCTTTAGATTTTATCCTTCTATTATAAGAACCCAGCGAAGGGAATCAAGTGATGTTCCCTTATGGTTGGATACTTTAAATAGATTGCTTGTTCTTGAATGAGAAGACCCTCATACTGATGCTTTTCTCTTACAGTTGCTATGAAGCTGAACAAAAACGTGAGGACCGGGAGAGACATCCCATCAATCAAAAGGACAAGCATGTACTTTATCCAGTAAGTTCTACATTTATTCACCAATGTGGTCTTTTATCTACCGTGTTTCTTTGCATTCTTTCTGGATCTAGTTTAGTTTTGGATTGAGAAATTTGTAAATATTTAGGTTGAGATCACTGATGTTGCTGCTGATACCAAAGACAAAGATGAGATTCTTGAGAGTGAATTCTTTGATACAAGACAGGCATTTCTCAGCCTTTGTCAAGGAAACCATTATCAATATGACACCCTTCGTCGTGCTAAGCATTCTTCAATGATGGTTCTCTACCATCTGCATAATCCCACAGCGCCGGCTTTTGTGATAACATGCAACGTATGTCACCTAGATATAGAAGCTGGACAAGGTTGGCGTTGTGAGACATGCCCAGATTATGATGTATGCAATGCTTGCTATCAGAAAGATGGTGGAATTGATCATCCTCATAAGTTAACTAATCATCCATCCAATGATCGTGATGCACAAAACAAAGAAGCAAGACAACTGCGTGTTATGCAGGTACCTAACCCCCTTCTTTTTCTTTCCATGCATTGCATGCCAATCTGCAGCTGTTGTGTTCTGATGCTCTGTTTGTGGTCTACCTCTCTTTTCATTTTTGAGGTAATGAAAGAAGTTAATTCACCACAGGTAATTGGGTGCTCTACCTGTCCTGAAATGACATGTCTACTAGACATTTAAAAGTCAGTCAAACTGGAACATTTCAATAGCTTATGACTCGTACAGCTTACAATCCCCAAGGGGGATGAAGTCCACGGTAATCATAATTAGCTAAAATAAACAGCTGACTGAAAATGTAGTACTTTAAGCCAATTTGTACTCCCCACCGGCGGTCGGGGGGTGGGGGTGGGTGGGTACATACTCTCCTGAATGTCAGAAAAAATTATCTGGTGCTTAATTGAAATGCATAATTTGGTTTAGCTCTCTTGTAAATGATATGTTAGTTTTTAAATTGTTCACACAGGGTAACATAGTGAGTAGTGACATTGGAAAGACAATTTTTTCTTTATGGAATATGACGTGCCTGTCTGTCTGGTTTGCAGCTTAGGAAAATGCTCGATCTCTTGGTACATGCTTCTCAATGTCGTTCCCCACATTGCCAATATCCAAACTGTCGCAAAGTGAAGGGACTTTTCCGCCATGGTATGCTGTGCAAAGTCCGTGCCTCTGGAGGTTGTGTCCTTTGTAAGAAAATGTGGTATCTCCTTCAGCTTCATGCTCGAGCTTGCAAGGAATCTGAATGCAATGTACCGCGCTGCAGGTTTGTTTGCCAATGCCTACAGTCTTATCTCACTCATTTTCTTGTTTGCTTGATCTCTCACTGTTTTGCGAAGTTGGTTTTGCATAGCAATTATGCTTATGCAATTACGTGTGGTTGATGCAGAGATTTGAAAGAACACATGAGAAGGCTGCAGCAGCAGTCTGATTCCCGACGCAGGGCTGCTGTAATGGAAATGATGAGGCAACGAGCTGCAGAGGTTGCTAATTCTTGATGATCCCCCTATTGTTGTTGTATATATATTAGTCACAACATTTTGAATATCTTATTGCCCTAGCCAGACGGATAATTTACTAGTCATAAACTCTTCTGAACCAAAACCTAGCTGCGAAGAAAATTTTGGTTCCAAACTCCAAAGCAAAATAACTTGCAGGAGTTTGTTTCCACGCAACTCTACAGAGGAGCTCGATGGAAGCCATAAATCAGGGACTGCTGGATTCTCAAAACAACTGACTCTTATGTTCGGAAGGAAAGATTTCCGAATGTGCTTGTTAGTGGAAGCAATTATTTGATTAAATTCTCTTGTATTTTCAATCTTGCCCGCATTTGATGGCAAGTGTGTGTACCATAGCTGTTCAGATTGTTTTCCAGGTTCGACTTTTTCATTTTTGAAATTCCTTTCGACATTTTTGTTCTCCCATTGTAACCCTCAAAAACTATTGTTACTGTGGATGTCTCTGCGTTTCTTTGTGATCAATGTTAATTATGCACGTCGCATTTCTTACATTGATTTTAGCTGAATGTTTGTTTCTTCGTGTTACCTGTTAGTAATTTTTGTAACGTGCTTACCATGCTCTTTGGTTACGTAGGTTATTATACCAACTTACTGACAAATGGGGTAGGGGCAGGTGATTATTTTTCACTGGTGGACATTAGTCCGTCACTCTGTTGGTATAATAACTTACCAATAAGTTGTTTTATTTTCTTTTCTCTTCTCTTTTTTGCCCTTTTTTTTGGTTGACTAAAGAAGTAGAGATGTGATCTCATGAGCTTTGCACAATAGGAGAGGCGACATCAAGATGTTGGTCTGTATGGTACGACAATATTTTTTCCTTTTTAAAGACTTGTCACGTGTTGTTGGGTTGGTTGTATTACAAACTTATTTTGAAGTTTCGCTTCCCTGTTGGTTGGCCAAATGTATGCTCATAATAATAAGGTTCTCTGGTGCTAAATTTTGCTGATGAAATTATGGATGAAAATTGAAATGGGATTACAGAGATTGACAAGGTTAAATACATAAAGAAAACGGAGGAGGAAGAACCAATAACAATCTCCAATCTCCAATCTCTGTCCATATTTAAAGAAGTCAATTCCAAGTCTGGAGAAATTTAGGAATTGAGAGGGATCTCTCTCTTCTTGCTCGTCTTTTTGAAATGCTTTGAAGCAGCTTTCAATAGCTTTGCACATCCCTGCAAGACCACACATAAGTGAGTACATGTACCAAAAAAATACTTTCGTTAACTTCTTTTTGGGTAAAAAGGCTATTTAGAAGGAACTCTTTAGCCAGCTTAATATTTACTTTGAGCTCAAAATACTTCGGGTTTCTTCTATGTAATTTTTGCTTTCAGATGCGTCTGAATTTGTTACTGTGTTCAAATTGTAACCAAAAAAAAAAAAAAAAAAAACTTATTTAGTTACATGGAATGTATTGTGATTTGGGACTAAAGTCTAAAGAAGTACCTTTCCTGGAGTTGGGGTGGAATTCAGCTGATGCGAAGAAGGGACTGAAGAAAATCCCAAAGACTTCCTCTTTCTCTTCCTTATCTTCTGATACTTAGAGAGATTATCAAATACAACATTTGTGAACTTCCTCTTGAATCTGGCCGTCATTTTCTTCGTATTCCCTAGCAATCCCACGTGATCATCTTCATCGTACAACAATTTTCTCGAAACAGAGTGGCCAAAACTTGCCCTGCTTTCCTGATCAGTGCAAGAATTCACGGGCGGATGAGGGAGCAATGGAGACCAAATGGAACTCTGGGAGTCGTCGAAACCGAAGGCAGAGTTGTCGGGAAACTTGCATAGAAGCTCTCTTGACATGGATGTTTCCAGATACTCCACCACAAACACCAGTGGTTGTGGTTGTGGTTCTGGTTCATCATTGTTGCTGTAAATTTCCATTCTTGAAATTTTTGATTCGCTCAGGCCGAAATGTATATGGGTTTGGAAGAACAAGTGATAGAGAAGTGATTTGGAGGTTGAGAATTTGGGTGGGAGAGTTCACGGATAGATTCATTGAAGGGATGGATATAGAAATATAGCCGTTGGGACTTAAATAAAGACAAAAGGGCCCAACGACTATTAATGAATTATATTGTAAAAAATGGTTTATACAGATCCCAAAAAAGAATAATTAATGGAGAAAATCAGAATATTCTTTCCACACTGAGAATTGACATAAGCACGTGAAAATGTTATAAAATTAGACGTGTTTATCATAATAAATAGTGTTAGACGCTTGTATAGCGTGTATTTGCACATGACAATTCAATTTTAAGAGTTAATGTGGACCATTGTCAACTAAACATCTAATTTTATAACATTTGTCTTGGCCACGTGGGAAATGTTCATTATTTTCTTTTTTACGTGGGGAGTGCAGATTATTTTCTTTTTATCTCTTAAAAAAAAAAAGTAAATTTATATGGGATGATTTGCAATTTTTCAAGAGTAAAAGTCCGTTTGGTGGCCAATTATAATTGAAACCGAATTTATAGTTGCATTAGATAAATGGTGGGAACATATGACACAAGCCTTGAGAGATAATGTTAACAAAATTGGTGTTTTATGTTGCAATAACAACATTGGTGTGCAATTTCACAAGCCTAGACACTGAGTTACCCGTATATAATTAGGCATAACGAAACCAAATAGTACATAAAATCAAGAACAAAAGATCTGTACATTATCAGATAAAACTTAAAATATACAAAAAGTTAAACCAAGGGTATACAGTACGATTTTCCACATTCTTCATGACGTTTTATTTTACCTGTGAGATCTAATCAAATACAGCATCATTCTCATCGTCAAACATCAATGAGGCTTCATTCTTTTAGCCGCTATGCTAAGTTAAGATAATATATAGTATCTGATGAGTTTTTAACACTGTAAGACAGCACGTATCGTTCTTTAATATCAGCAGCTGCTGTTGCAGCTCCACCTCCAGTCCAGCAGTCACAAGCAACTATTTCTTAGGCAGGGCACTTAACCAATCAGCAAAGGAACTTGATGGAAGACAGTTTTGATATTAGCAGCAACCAGAACTGGAAACAAGACACATGGCATGAGAAGCACCAACAGCTACAGAGAGTACATTGTGATTTCCTTGTCCATCATCTTCATCCTCTACAAGGAACTTTTCTTCAGCAGGAGATGATTGTACCTCTGGCAGTCCAGGAACCCCAAGTTGGCAATCTTTCGCATATCCCCACATGTACAACTTACCTTTGTCTGTGCATAAACAATTCTTATTCTGTTAATTTTGGAAGGTTTCTCGGTCTCATTCTAGTAACCATTCAAACATGTAGAACAAAGCTAAAACATCATTATTGCTATGATGGTTAGGTCATCTAGTGACTAATGTTTTTCTTTTTCAACTGTGATCTTGGTAACTGGTTGTTTAGAATCTTCCAATTCAATCGATTACATACTGGTTTTAAGTCCAATTGTATCTTCATTCACAACTCAGATATTTATATACAAGAAATAATCTACGGAAACAGACATGTATTGCTAAATAAATCAAAGGTTAAGAATATTTGACAATCTATTTACAAGTTTAAATAAAATTAATACTTTCTATTTCCTAGAATTGGCTGGCCACTATTTCAGAGATGAATACGACATGAAAGTCCCATCAGAAAAATATACAGATCTAAACTCTTGCCGAAAATATTAGCACTCAAAATCTGATCCATCTTACCAGTTATAGCTGCTGATGATGAACCTCCACACGCAACATAAGTGACCCTCTCATTGGCTAAAGCCTCAACTTGTTCAGGAACTTTCTGATTTTGAAGGGAAGAATGACCCAAGATGGCCTTGTCCACCATGACCCCATGAAAGCACTTCCCCTTTGTCTGTATTCATTTCAGTAATAGACAAATAAGAACATAGCATTTACCATACGTCTGTACATGTGCATAATATTATTCCTAATGGACTATCAGATTCTACAGTCACCATACCAGTTAAAGCAAGAGAATGATATCCACCACTAGCTATCTGAACTAAACGGACATCTTTCAAGCTGGGAACAGGTTGTGGTTTCCAGCCACCAACTTTATCGCCTCTACCAAGCTCATAGTTGGAGTTTGCTGTGAAAAGAAAAGAACAGTAGATGCTGTCAATCAGATTTCTGCTCATTTAGTAAGTCAAAGGGCCAAATGAGAAAAGGTATCATTTTACCAACAAAACGCCAATGAAACATTTAACGTGCTCTTCCGATCTCAAAGATAAAATAAAATAAGAAACCTAGACAGTTTTACGACTATGTTTCCTGCCTTCAATGACCAGTATATATATCGGCAGAATAACATATTTACCAGAAATACATTATATATCACAAAAGCTTTCCACGGAAAAGCAGATGAAATGTATAACTTGCAGGTCATGTGAGTAAGGAAATGATCAATTCAATTATAGCTGAGTTTAAGAAAAAAATATCAAAACATTATTTGTAGAAGACTGAAAATGTATAAAAAGGAAAAGTAGACGTAAGGAAAAACTGCAGTATGCATGGCACAGAAAGGAAAAGATGCTCAGCAGTACACCTTCTAACCAAACTCTAGTATCCCTTTCATTTCCCATTGCAGCTTTCGAAACACATCTTATCACCCACCAAATCCCAACCCGCCCTTCTTTCTTAACTCTCCAGTTCTCTTATCAACTGAGAACAACACTCTTCATAGGATTTTGTACATGAAAATTACACATGGATATAGATGGGCTTTGCGATGTAACCACACAAGGCATTTTTACTGGTGGTAGGACATATAGTATTAGCATTTACAATTCAATTCCCATGTCAGAGCAGCAAATAGAACTCCACAATGTAAGAAATAGGTTGGGGACCCAAAATCTCACTGTTATAGGTTGGGGGACCCATAACCACAATACATCAGAAGGTTGAGAAGCACAGTCCTTAAGTTGTCCCTTATTTATTATCTGAAACAGTCAGTTTTCGATCTCGTACTCTACAATTATGCACTCATATTTAGTCAATTCTCTCTTCAAAATTGATGAGACGTCATATCTAACAGTACACATAGCATCTTACCACCCTAGTTCCAGAGTTGCCCCTCCTCAGTTAATATCACTGTGAAGAAGCCACCACACGAAACGGCAGCCACTGGCACAGACAGTGCTTTAAGTTCAGAGGGAATGCTAAGACCACCTGTGTGGTCTGGGCCACGAGCAGGACCAAGGCCCAACCTACCATCGCCTTCATCTCGTCCCCAAGTGTGAAGTTTTCCTTCATCAAATATAGAGAGATACTTTAAGTTATTTAAACAAGATCACAAATAGAAGGCGGATAACTAATAACTTGAAAAGATCGCAAATAGGATAACTAATACAAACACATTGAAAGAGTGATAGATAATTCCTATAGTTAGTACGGAACAACATGAAAAAACTGGGGAAATGTGGTACTCCAAGTAAATGAAGAACTGACAAGTGGATACAAAGAGCCTAGTTTATTTGCTTAATTTGGGCCCCTTTATACACTTGTCTTGTTTCCATTTGCAAAAGAGTACCGAGTCTTTGGAGTACTGGAAATTTTTCTGGAACAATTGAGTGGGTTAGTGAAAAAGAAAATATGTAACATTCTTCGATTGCAATTAGATATAATAAAATGGATTTAGTAGCATCATTTTTTTCTGCAGACTCTGAAAAAAAATGTAAATTATGAGACACGGAATTGTCTTCTGGTTTATAGAATCAGTCATGAAGATAAGGTACAAACCGCAACAGGGCAACAAGATAATAACATTCACAAGAGATTCAGGTATTACTGGCTGTTGACAAATCATTAGACATTAAATAAATATAATCAACTCATGATTGAGTTGATTATAATTCCAATGTGCAGCAGCAGAATTTTTTTTTTTTTTTTTTTTTTGAGATTCAGTTTTACCATCTAAAACCACTAGCCCTTGAAATAAATGCCTTCTAGCAAAGAACTTTAAGCATGAATTTTGTATGGTCAAATATCTAACCAGATTTAGCGATAGCAGCGGTATGTGTCCCACTAGTTGCAATTTGGACTATTTCGCAATCCCAAGATCCTTCAACTAATCTCAGTAGCAACTCTCTGTGGTACACATGATGTCCAAGAGCACCAAATCCACCATAATCCCTGAAAACTTCATTTTCATATAGAAGTATCAGGACTTGCGAACAAAAAAAGCAGTAATCCAAGACTATAAAGCACCTTGATCATGCAAAGCATCTCTTCTATTTCAGTAGATACTAAAAGCTATAGGATTATCAGATTGGGATGAGATAAAACTAAAAACTGAATGAAAAATTAATCACCTGCAAAAAGAACATTGTTAAACACATCGTATGATCATAAAATCTTATTAAGATTCTGTTTAGAACTTAATCTCAAGGTAATTACCAAAATAGAATAATCCCATTTAATTTTCAACTAGTGCCTCAGTGAGTTAGAAATTATGAATGTTCTAAAGGTCTAAGCTCGTTATAAGATTAACAAAAGTGCAGCTTGTAGGATAGAAATATTTGTTTCCACCGAGTGAGTAAAGTCTTTTTTTTTTTTAATGGGTTCCTCACCCTCTCTTCTCCTTAAAGTGCAAACTCTGATGAACAATCAACCCACCAACAGAAGGAGCTTCTCATTCCCATTTCAAGTTCATTTTACATTTCATACTCACAAGAAAATCTCCATGATTACTGCTGTTTATAACTAAGCATTCTCAATGCTCTGGTATAGCATACATTTTACAATAGCAAAACTATATTCCAATACGTCATTTTGGCTAACGATATGGCAAGAGGGAGGATACTGACCAAGTAAAAATGCGGCCGCGGGAATCAAGAGCAGCTGAATGGAGACCACCGAGAGCTACGCTTTTCACAGCGGAGTCGAAATTAGGATTCAGTGTCGGAACAAAGACAGAGTCTTCATGTCCAAAACCGAGGCGGCCGCCTTCTCCTTTGCCCCATATCCACAGCTTTCCATCGACCACCAAACCTGAACGGAAAAGCCCACAAGAAATTCCCATTTCCACCTGAGCCCCACCTCCGTCTGAGGATGGTAGGCGACCAGGAATCGAGGAAGAAAGTTGAAAGTTTGGAGGAAGAACGAGGGTTGCAACGGGAAAAATTTTACTAAAATTTTTCCCCTTTCATTATATATAAACTGAATTTTAAGTATTGATAGGGCTTTTTTTATGGAATCCAGGCAGTCCCTATGTGACTACTCTACAGTTATTATGAAAAAAATTAAGAAACCACTTGTAGTTTCATAAAAACCACTAATGCTTTCTTATATTTTACGACTGTGGTCTACATAA
>CAVNYN010220439.1:0-34455 GCA_963692815.1 Nyctanthes arbor-tristis
ATCAAATCCAAGAGCCCAACATTCTCTAGATCTTTCTCCCTTTTATTTAAGAAATCCTTCAACTTAAGACATTTTATAGTTAAGTGCTTGACTTTTTGACTATACCATAATAGTATCATATTTATTATTTAAGCCTTCTTTGGCCTAGAACTTGTTACCCGTTTTTGCCTTTATGTTTCTTTTGGTAATAATCCTAACCGATGACTTTAGTTAGTACAACTCAAGAAACCGTCTTCCATCCTTATTAAAACCTACAAGAACGTTCTCAATTTCTTATTAAGTACCACAGCTAATTAGCCAATTACACAGAAGTTTTCAAATTATTATTATAGCAAGTGCTGTAAAAATCACTTACCAATCCTTCTAGTAAATCATTATTCAAGGTTTAAATCAAAATAAAATGTTTTTAAATTTTCGGAGTGTTACAGAAAATGGAACAATAAAGAGCCCAATTAAAATTAAAGTAATGAAATACAATTAAAATTAATTGAAAAATTGGTTGCCAAAAAAAATGAAAAATAAATAATAATAATAATAATAATAATAATAATAATGAAAATTAGTTTTGGTGTAAAATTTGGTGCCTTTGGGCTCTTGTGATCATTTATGAGAGAGATTTCTATTCAAAAGACAGCATGTGTCTCAGATTTGGAGAGGCCTAACTGACTTGGTGGCTGGTGCATCGTTGATCCTCCACCACCCATGATAGGACTCAAAATTGGTGTGGAATTAATTATCTTTTTTTTTTTTTTTGGGCGCAAAGTGTAAAAATAGTCATTTAGTTGCATATGCCTAAAACGTTAGTGAGAATAATAATGCGGTTTTTATCATGGTGATACAATGATATCCTGTACTAGGTCACCAAACCACCTATGATTATGAAATTACTATTAGCACGTTGCACGACAGGGCGACTAAACTCACTCTTCTGCAAATCTCAAAAAACCTATTTATTAATAATAATTATAAAAGATTCATATATCAACAAACATTGTGTAACGCGAAGGGATGAATGTAACGGCTTTTGTTTATGTCCCTTCTTTTCCTCTCTTCCACTTGTCTCCTCCCAGCCCTTCTTCTTCCTGCCAAAAGATTAATCAAAACATAATTTTTTGTTTTTTTTTTCCCGGAAAAAGAAGCATCATCCTTTTGATGAAAGGGAATTCATGTTACCCAATTCCTTGATAATTTGATTCGTTAGTTTGAATTTCGTCACAATGAAGAGAACGGTAACCATGAACTGGGAGGGTCTCGGAGACGACGATGACGATGAAAGGTTCTTTGAATCCTACGAAAGAATGTCCTCGGCGGTTCCCCTGGATTTGGCCTCCTCTGGTTCCGACGACGATGATGGGTTTGAAGACAGCCGGATGTCATTTGTTTCCGCCCTTTCCTCCGTCTCCTTCAAGAGCCTCCGCCACGGCGGCGGTAATGGCCTTGACCCGGCCGCCAAATCGTCCGTTATGGCTGGATATGAATTATGGATGTCGGAACCCGGTGACATTAAGGAGCGCCGTAAACGTCTGCTCAAAGGCATGGGTTTGTCCAGCAATAAGGATTTATCTAAACTCGCCAGCGCCAAATTTGTCCGGGCCATTTCAAGAAAGCCCGAAAAATCATCGGCCACCACCACCACCTCCACAGCCAGCGGCGCCGGCGAGGCCACCAAAACAGTCGCTGCTGCCGCTGATTCTTCACCACCAGGGGAATTAAAGCAACGGGACGCTGCGCCTTCAGCGCAGATTTTTCTTTTCCGGTCGAGATCAGAAAGTGATATAGAAGCTTTTTCAGCAAGAACTAAAGAACGTAAAGAAGAAATAATCGGCACAGTTTCGAAACAGCGCTTAACTAGAACGTCATCTGGTCAATTAGCGCCGAGCAGAGTTCATTGCCGGCGAGGGAGAACTATAGGAATATCACCGAAAAGAGCCAGAAACAGATCCTCAATGAGGAGTAATGATGCATTACAATCAATGTTTTCCAACGGTGGATTGGGTCCCTTTTTCTTGATCAAGAATCTTGACACTGGAAATGAGTTTATTGTAAAAGAGTACAATGAAGAGGGAGCTTGGAACAAATTGAAAGAAGTTCAGACAGGGAAACAACTTACAATGGAGGAATTCGAAAAATCCGTGGGATACTCACCGGTGGTGAAGGAGTTTATGCGACGGGCTAAAGCCTCGAGACATCATCTTGAAGATGATCAGAAAATCGAAGCGAATTCTCATTTTTCGAAGAGTTTGAGGAATAGCAAGAGAAGGGGTGTTGCTTTCTTGAAAGGAGTGGCAAATTCGATGAGCGGATTAATTGTAGACAAAGAAAGAGAGCAGCTTTCACCGTTGGCACAGAGAGTTAACAATGATTCGTCTCAATGGACAAAAGCGCGGCCACATGGGAAAACATATAAGGAATTTACAGCGTTGTATTTGTCTCAAGAAATTCAAGCTCATGAGGGATCGATATGGACCATTAAGTTTAGCTGGGATTCGAGGTTTCTAGCTAGTGCGGGGGAAGATGGGGTAGTTCGCGTGTGGGAAGTCCAGGAGTGTGAAGTTAAACCGCCCAATGATTCCAGTTTGTGTAATGGTACGCCTCGTTCCTTTTCAGATCGACCCCCACTTGCTGAGTTTTCTCGGTCGTCTTCAAGGAAGAAGGGGAGAATCCTTAAGAAAAAGGGAAATCAAATTCCCGATTATGTTAGTGTACCAGAAACTCTGTTTACGCTGTCAGAAAAACCACTATGCACTCTCAATGGTCATCAAGACGAAGTTTTGGATCTTTCATGGTCAAGATCTCAGGTTCATTTATTTAAGGCCAAAAAAGGCCAATTCTATTCTTTATAAGCCGGAACTGATGAATCTGATGAATAGAAGTTAATGTAGAATTGTTAAACTTTCGTATGCAGCTATTACTTTCATCTCCATGGACAAGACCGTGAGGCTGTGGGATTTGGAAACCAGAAGCTGTTTGAAAATGTTCGCACACAATGACTATGGTGAGACAAAATTTTCGAGGCCTAATCCTTGAACATAGAGTGCCATTATAAACTGCTGAAATAATACTTCTGATGATTACATAGATAATGCAGTTACTTGCATACAGTTCAATCCAGTAGACGATGATCTCTTCATCAGTGGCTCGCTTGATGGAAAAGTTCGAGTGTGGAGCATACCCGACAGGCAGGTTGTTGACTGGACTGATATTCATGAAATGGTTACTGCAGCTTGCTACACTCCTGATGGCAAGGTATTACTCTCTTGAGAGACTTTGGAAACAATTCCATGTTGGATGTTCTGAAACTTAACTTATCATTGATTGCAATTATTTTCTACCATTGAAGGGTGCTATGGTTGGTTCACATAAAGGGGGCTGTAGACTCTATAAAATTAGTGGTATGAATTGCTACCTCGAACTCATTTGCCTCTGTTTCTACCGGGGATATTTATGCTAAATCTTTAACTTGTGTTGCAATTCTTAGATTGCAAGTGGGAGAAGAAAGAGCATTATGTTGTCCAGTCGAAGAAAAAGCCACAATCCAAGAAAATCACAGGGTTTCAGGTAATTTTGCTTCCTGTCACGCCTTTTAGAAACTTGCTTTCAAGAAGTAACTAATAAAATTGGTTTCCTCATAGTTTTCCCTTCGGAGTCCATCTGATGTCCTGGTTACATCTGCTGATTCTCGGATTCGTATATACAACGGATCGGAGCTAGTCCAAAAATTCAGAGGTAATTGTCCTTGTTATGTTGAATCAAAACTTGAAGAATTATCGTGTGCTCTTCCGATCTAGCCAACTATCTGGCGACAGGGTTTCGGAATACGACCAGCCAAATCTCAGCTTCATTCAGTTCAGATGGGAGATACGTCATAAGCGCGAGCGAAGATTCCCAGGTGTATATCTGGAAGAACGAGGAATCCAGAGGGAAAGGGAGAAGTAAGGGAACGGTCCTTGCTCATGAGCATTTCCAATGCAAAGATGTCTCGGTCGCAATTCCATGGAATGGCATCCAGAAAATCGAGCCGCCATTTGTAAGAGTACTATCCAAAAAGCATCATTCAAAGCGCTCCACCGGTCCTGTACCATATTCCATTGGTCAATCTCCAAGCCGAGACGACCATAGCTTTGGTGCAAGTGGTAGAAGGTTTTTGCCTCCTCTCCCACAGAAAGACTCTGGACAACTCGAGAGACTCACGAGCCAAGGTGACGATAATTTTACTCAATCGGCTCGAACAGATCCGGGAATTGGTACAGGTGAATCCTTCAGTTCGTCATCACTAAGGTATTATGATTCACCTCAGATATCTCATTCCTTGTCGACATCCTCCTCGTTGTCGTACCCGCTGTTCGACGGGGGAAGCGGCAGGCATGGAGGTTTAACAGTTCAAGCAACTGCTTGGGGGATGGTAATTGTAACTGCAACTCTAGGAGGTGAAATTAGAGTTTATCAAATCTTGGGCTACCCCTAAAAGTCCAACCTAATCTCCTCAGAGAACTTACTTGAGAGTAAATTTTGTTGTGTGCATGAATTTTGTACAGAGTTGTATACTTGGTTTAGGAGTTGCATTAGTGCAAATGCTGAAATGCATCCAGGTTTTTCTTTTTCTGTGAATTATTTTATATATATATATATATATATTGATCAAAAACACGTTATTGAGCATTTTTGTAGTTCTAATTTCACCCGGTTTGCAAATCAATTTTGTTTTTAAATAAATTTTTTGGTCAAACCACGAATCTTCATCTTTTAATCCACTCATTCTCTCTTTGTATTTCTCACTAAGATGCATTAAAATGAGTTTGCAAATGAATACTCATAGTTTAGACAAGTCTATCGACATTGTTTGAGCTCGACAACCTGTTCAACTCAATTCACCAAAAAAATGAATCACCCTATATGTAAAAGTGCCAAAAAAAAAATGACAAAAGGGTTAAAATTCGAAAATGATCATTCGCCCACTGTGGGCGAGGTTACACCCCCACAGCTGATGTGGCACACATATGACAGTCTACTGAGGCTGTCATATGTGTGCTACATCAGCTGTGGGTGGTTAGTGAGCGGGTGAACGGAACTTGTTAAAATTGCCTTGTTATCCCTGAAGATTATTTCAGTATGATTATTATGACTACTGCTAGATCTATACGGCGTCGTATATTTCTCTGAAATTCGAATTCAAACTTCAGCGCCAGAACAGTAGAACCAGTGGGAGCTTAAACAGCACGAAAAGTCAAACTTCTCGTTGACTATTCCTCTCCAGATGGCGTCGCCGCTTATTTACTCCGTCGACGACAAAGAACTCGACGACGCCGCACTGTGGGCAGCTATTGATTCCGCCGCGGCGGCCGTTCTCTCTTCTACCAAATCCACTGGGTCGAAACCCCGTGCCAAACCCCTGACGCCAATTCTCTTCCCCGTAACCTCTCCCCAAGCCAAATTACCGAAACACCCACGCGACCACTACCAGAATCCTAGCTGTGAGGTTCTACAGAACCAGCGCCCCCAAAAAATTTCCAGATCGAGCAATAGTTCTTGTGTTTCCGAGATCATTGAATCGAATCCTTCGCAGATGGCGGTGGTGAAGCACGTGCACCGCTCGCCGACCACTCCTCCGTTAAACTCTTTCAATTTGCCCGAGACGGGAAATTTTGCGGTGGCGAATTGTAATGCCAGTAGCGGTAATTATAGTTCTAATGCAACGGAGTGCCAGGCAATGAGCTATGGGTATCATGAGAGAGAGGTGAGGCATAGCTTGGCTGGTCAGTTTCCAAGTGTCAATCTCTTCAAGGAGTACCAGAATGCAGCTATGGCGGTAAATTATTATTGAACTTTTCATAAATGAAATTCATCTAAATTGTGCAGTATTTTTTTTTTCTTTGGTAACCCCTTGCTCCAATTTCTGAATGTGGTTATTTGATAATTATTTTTTTAGCGGTTCCAAATGTGAGGTTATTAAGTTCAAGACAGCATGTCTAGTCGTTATAAATCTGTCTAGAATTCTTGGGGAAATCTAATGAGGAAGGTTATGACCAATTGACCAGAGCTGCAACTCCAGTTAGGATTGTATTTCTTTTGAATATAATATATATTCTTCTTATTATGACCGCCTTAAGGAATAATGAATTGATATTTTCATATATTCTGGAATTTTAGTTATTAATTGATCAATGAAGCTCTTAAGCTAGATCAATTTTCAACTATTATTACTTTATTAGGCTGGGTTGAGAACCTTTGTGTTTCATCAACTGGTATTGGCAACAAATACAGAGTCTCAAGAAACAGAAAAAACGTGATAAAATGAAACCTAACCTGCACTCTGTTAGACATCGGGAACAGCTTGCAGCAGTTCCTCTCTGGTCTCCTACTTTTGTATAGTCTTGTGTGGACCGCTAACAACTTGCCTTTCATTTTGTTGTTTCACAACAGTTCCCGTATAATTTTATCTTTCATGCAGCATATCTATTATAGGCATCTAATTAAGCATGCATCGATTCAATTAAAATAATTTTAGATTCCCTATAAGAATAGTGACTTGTTTAGGTAGAAACTGAATGCTTGATTATAGCTTAGGCAAATTTTGATATATCTTGTGCAAATCCAACCTAATCGGTCGCAATCTATGCACACCATGGCTTTTCAAATGTCCAGCCTCCAATAGAAGTTCACATGGAAGATCAAGATCACCAAGGTGGAATCAGGACCACAGCGAGGGGAGTGGTGGCTGACAGCACTTGGTTGGGTTGTTTTGGAGGTTTTCGCATCTTGTGCTAGTGCTAGCTAAATTGCAAGGCAAAGTAATCATGTTACCCTAAACAGAGACCCTAGTAATTTATAGCTATCACCTTAAACCATTTGGATTAATAAGCCCATTGGCTCCAACGTAATTAAGAAATCTTATTAATTAATTCATTGGCCGTATATCAATAGTTTTATGAATTAATGCCATAAATATCTAATATTTGTCAATTACTTAGGGTCCGTTTGGAATCATTTATAATTGTTCTGCTTTATAAATAAAAGCAATCATTGTACTTTATGAGACACGTGTCAACTACTACAATTGACACCTTATAATGATTCGAATACCCATCTCATCAATGCAATGTGTCAAATATAGTTGCTTCCACATATGCTTTAAAAGGACAATCATTACCCATTTATAAATGAACCAATTAAATCTATCCAAACGGACCCTTAATTTCTATATTAGACCTTTTATTTGCTAGCTTTTGCTTATGATCTCTATCATGAGGTCTAACCATTCGAATGATTATATTTAATTCCATCAGAATAATATTAATGGAAAACCTTTTAATTATCGTGAATTTACCTAGATTAGTTAATTCTAGTCAGCGGTATTGGTTGACTTCTAGCAACGTGCCATTGCAATACATGTTATAGGAATTGCATATGTTGCAAATGAACTAGGATGTCATGAGATATGGAATAGTGTCTATCTCTTATAATCATTTATATTATTATTATCCAAGAGTGATGAATTAGGACCCATGTCGAGAGGAATGTGCTCCATCACCAAAGTATAACAATCATCACAGAAGGCTATTTTTATGATGTCCTCAAGTGAAGGACCAATTCAACTATCAAACACTTGGAGATTAACCTCTTAACGCTGAGACAGTCACCCATATGGATAGGGATCTCCAATGTGATATTCTCTTAACTAGTTCTTCATATCCATTCAAATATCTCCACATTTTTTGGTCTGCCAGATCCATGTCCTATCCCTACTTCACAAGTGAGGAACTCAATACATGCTAGTGTCCATGGTGATGATATCTGTTTCTCATCATTGCACATGATAAAGAATCAGTATGATATTTAGTTACTCAGAACTTGCATCTTACAATCACGTTCTTCAGTAATTAACAAGTTAACCAAACTAAACTTTTGGATTCTATAGATCGGAAGAGCGTTAAATGAATTACAGAAACAATAGATTACCCAGTACAAATAAACACAATAAATCAATAGAGTGTTTACCTCCTAATATCAATTAGACCTTGGGCATACCACTAATAGCTATACGATCCAATATCAAAGTTTTTTTAAGCCAAACAAAGGTAAATAGAATTATATACACATGCTGAGGTTGCTTGAGAATCATAACGCAATGTTCAATTCTGTTATCTGGTTGTATGTTTTGCATGAAATCACGTTTGTAATTTCTGATTGCCTATGTTAACAAATTGCATCACTCTTATTCCTCACGGCAAATGGATTTATGCTAGCTGAATGTGAAGTAACTCCGTCTTGATATTTTCTGGACAGATATTAGAGAAAAGTGATTACACCATGATTTCTGGGACTCCTTACATTAAGAAATCAGGTGAAGCAGCAAATTTTGAAGTGTATTCTTTCATAGAGAATTAGTTGTTTTGTCACATAGTTCATGGATATGTATATTCACTACAGGGTGGAGAAAGATATCATTTTATTTCAATTTATCGTATGAAATCAAAGACAAGACCATTGAATTTGATGAGAATCGTAATGTTCAGCGTGCTGAATTCGTGGTTCGTGCTTATACGCAGTATGTTCTTCGACTTCATCTGATATTTTCTATTGGTTCTATAATGTATTAATATGTGAATATATATATATATATATATATTTTTTTTTTTTTTGTGTCCCGTATTTTGATCCTTTGATTGCTCTTGTTGGTACGATCTGTAGATTTTCAGATGGATGGGGTTCATGTGAACGACGAGAGAAGAGGTTTCTGAAACCAAACCATGATATTCCAAGCACAGCAGAAACTAGAGCGAAAAATAAGGCATGCCAGGTATGCTTTCCTTAATAGTAGTCTTACTTTGTAACTTTTCCATTAATTGATGCTCTTTATCCAATTGTTATCTATTTATGATTGGCTTTCTCAACTTCCAATGTGATGAGCTGTATGGTTAGTATGTAACATCCCATTGTTAAATTTTGAAGGGATCCAGCCACATTAATCTGCATAATTCATGCTTCAGGATAAATATTTAGCCTTAGAAATGCCAGTCTAATTGCATATCATGCAATGCATATTTCAAGTTTATGAAAATTTAGCAGTCTCCTAATGGAATAGCAGTATTTTTGCTTCTGGTTTTCCACTTCACTGTTTTTCAAATTTTGCGGGAACGTCAACATGTTTTAGACTGGCTTTATATGTGGCCTTCAAGGTGGTAATGCCTTTTTTCTTCTTTTTCAAATTATTTTCTGGTGGAGATGTTTCTGTTAATTTATTCTCCTTTGCATTCTGCTTTAGCATTTGCAGTCCTGGAAGCAGGTCCTGACAATGTTCTCTCTGTCTCTCTTGACTGATCTATCTTCAAAGTTGAGCTCCAATTCCTGCAATTTCCCTAGGATGTCAGTATTAGTCAGAATTCATTTGAATCGAATTTTTGGGAGGAGTATATTGTTGAGAGCCCTTGTCCCCTGATTGTGGAAGTTACCCACTTTTCTTATTAGATTCCTGCACTTCTCCGTTCAAGTCTCGTTGAGAGCGTCACTGAATCAGCACTAGATTCAGCAATTTGACAGGTTGTTCATCATAGCTTTGACGTTGCCTTAGTGCTCTATGGTTATAACATAGTGGGATTGAAAAGCAGAGTAAGGTTAAGACGCAGCAGTAGAAATTTTACAAGTTTCGTGAGTTTGCTTTCTAAGTTCTGATAACAAGCATTTCAGAGTGTGGATTAAGAAGTTAATTGCTGTATATTGGACTTGACCTTAATTTGACCACGATGTCTGTCAAACACAAATTTCAGAAGTTTCCATTTGAAAACTGACGTTTGATTGTGGTTTCCATGTTAAGGCGAGAATGTGAGAGTTTCCGTTCTGGAAACTAAGTAGTACAAGGTCAAATTACCAAATATGGAAAATTAAATATCCCTAATTGCAAATTAGAATTCTTCATGTCCGTCCTGCTCAAAACGCCAAGTGGTGAAATAAATGGCTGTCCTGAAGTTTGTGGGAAGGCAATGTATGTTTCGTAAGATACAAAATGGACTCTCCTTATCAGACACTAATATTCATGCCCAAAGAAATTGAAAATGTGATTATTGGCCCATAGTAATCATTGTTATTCTGTCTTTTCAGTTTGTGATCACCGAAAAATGATCTTGACTTTTATTAAAACAAGCTGAAAAATATCATATATCCAAATGTTTGTACAAAGACACTTAAAGAATGATGAATATAAATATTTGCAGGACCTGCTTGGAATTGGAGAGTACCGGTCTGGTGCAAGCCACAGTCAAAGATAGAACAATGTTTCAGATAAATTCCCATATGGTTCACATGCTAGTCTTCCATAAGCAGACGACACAGAAACTAACAAAAGGTATACTCCTCCAGGATGATGCGTGTCAAGTTACATTTTTAAAACCAGGGGAGCGAAGAGGGGGGTGGGACAGGGGCGTTAAATAGTGTTGTTATAGTAACCCCATATCAATGTCCCATTGGATCAACCGAAATAAATAGTAGTCCACATTGTGGTGTTCCATAAACTTGAATGGTTTCACAAAATCCTATTACATCATTTACCTTCTGAAACATTTGCGTGTGCACTTGATTGTATCAAATGTTTCGTATGCATATGATATGCTAAATATGAAAAGTCAATGCTTGTCTGGTACACATTGGCACAAGGGAAAGAGGCATTAGTGGTGGGCTGATACTGTCTGCCACAGCATTTCATATAAAGGGCATATTACACCATTTCTTTTGTTTCTTTCCACTTAAGTTGATAGTCTTATTATGTTCTGTATCTGTATTCATTGTATCTGTATTCATTTTAAGTTCTCAATTAGACCTATGAACCAAGAGGTGATTATGCACCATGTAAATTTTGGTACTCCATATTGTGCTTAGTGCTTACATGATATTTTTGTATCCATTATTAGGCAGAACTGAGTAGCATTATGCACAAAAGATTCAAGGTTCTTTTTTTCATTGCGGGCGTAATCTAAATTCGGTTTATATTTCCTTGGATAGTCTCTCACATCATTTCTGCCACCATCTATAGTCTATCTGATTTTCTTTTGATAAAATTACAAGTTTAATAAATCATACAAGGGGAGGATAGTATGAATAACACTAGTTTCACTTTCAAGAATTTGCTGCCTTTGTCCCCATCATCATCCTGTTAAAGGGCAAGTTAGAGTTTTGTTTAATGTTTCAATTAAGTGGAATAGAAGTCATTACTGCAGTGATTAATGCCGTTGCATCTGGTCTAATGGACCCTCCATTTTATATTTTAATTAAATCTCAATTAGGGCATCTTTTCTCTCTTTTACATAATCAAACCGACACTACCAGCTTGTTAGACATCGATCTGGGTAAAGTAAAAGGCTAATCTCATTAAAGTCTTCCGTTGTCTTCGCATTCTTTGCCTTTTCTTTCTTTTATTACTTTTCATGCTGTTCTTTTTCCATGTATGCAAGAGAACGTAGATGCGTATTAAGTAGGAGTTCTAATGAGAAAGTCATTAACAAAGCAGTGTACCATATGGATATCTTATGAGGACATCACCTCCTTAGATAACCCATGTCTATCTAAGGTGGGAATATCTTGCTCTCCCAGTGGCGGAGGAAAGTTTTGGACTCTAAAGTAGCTTCACTTCATTAATTAAATAGGGACCCCCCCTCCTCTTTCATTGTGGGGATACGAAACTCTAGTACTGTAGAACTACTTATCAATTAAGAATTAATATGTGAGTTTTGGAGTTTAAATTAAATAACAAATTAGGGTCCTCAATCCACATATGGATTTATGATTAGTCATGAGTACTGAGTTTTTGTTGTTAAAATTAGAATTAACATCGAGTGAAATTGTCAATACTCCTAAAATATCGAAGGTTTTTGTTGTATACATGCACGGGCATCTGGTGAAATTTCCAGAATTTATTGCTAAAATTAGAATAGAATTGCTTGACATATGAAAAATATATTGTTGATATAGTAAGGGCATATTTTGTGTCCTTACCCCCGCATGGCGTGGAGACATAAGAGGCAGAGATCCATATCCTTTAAGAGTTCTAGAACACTTTTAAAAAGATGGAAACATAAAAATGGGAGATGCGACAGAAAAAAGAAGAATAAATTAGTTTCTTCTCTACGAGTTTAGAAAAGAAGATTAACCTAAGCTCCACGATTGCCTTCTTTAGATACTTTTAGTTAATTATTTATAACACACACTATTTTCCATATAAACAATATGACTTTTTTATATTTTTATTGGCGTTGTACCATGATTTGGTTTCAAAAGATAACACGTAATTTTCTAATGAAAAGAGTGTTTTATAGACTAATAATATATTTCATAGATGGTCACAGTTCTTGATTAAACCTAACCTCACAATTTGGATCTAAACCTTTGAATTTATTTGTTTGATTGGAAGAGTAGGAACTAGAGATGCAATAGAATAGATAATATCGGCTATCGGATTGATTAGTTAATTCAAGATGATATGATTAAGTTAATTCAAGATGTTGTTTATTTTATATTGTTTGTTTCTTCAGAATTAGGTTTGATTATTTGATACCATTCTTTGTAACTCGCTCAAGTTAGTTTACCTTTTATAATATATGCTACATCCGCCTCACAAAGACAATCGTATGTTCCTTTTTTATTAATCTCAAAATATAGATCATTTTTCTTTTAAAGATATAGTTGAAATAATGTGTATGGTTATTAACAAAATAGAATTATTAAAATTGAATAATAATTAACAAATGAAAAGAGTTAATAAGATAATAATGATTTTAAATTTATTTTTCCAATACTATCTATGAAAATAGGAAAAAGACTATTTTTGTGAGACGCTTATATATATATATATACATATACTTCTTCAATCTGGTTATGTCACCTTCGAAGAGTGTCATAATAACACTTCTTAATTGCATTCACATAGCTGACATGTATACGCGCGTAGACAGGCTCCTTTTGGTGGTGGTTGAAAATTAATACATACTTCATATAACACAACTTGATTTATGAACTACCAACTATTAATTTATAATTTTGTTATTAGTTTATGCACCTTTAGAATTCCAAGGGTGCATCCAATTTTAGGGCAAATTGAGTTGCTCATTCCTCACCCATTCCACGTGAAGTCAAGAACACTTTTGCCAGTTTTGATTGCAAAAACCACAAATTTTAGTAGACATTTATTCCTCACTCCTCAGTGCAATTCATTCGTTTTTTAGGAAAAAGAACAAAAATGGTGGATGGAAATGACACTTATTAGTCCTTTCCATCAATTGAAAGTGATTCCACCTCCTCCCTCATAAAAGTCATTCAACATTCCACATAATCCCACCCTGCCATTTAGGCAGAACCAAGAAATATGGCTCTCCAGGTACTGCCAAGAAAAATGAAAGAAAAAAGGGAACCCAGAAACCCACACAGCAACACTGATTCACACACACTTTGTTTTGTGGATTAACTGAGTAATGAGGATTGTGCTGTGTAGGGAAATCTTGAAATGCTGCTTTCTGTGAATTATTTGGGTTTTCTTATGTTTTGTTTTGCAGGAAGAAGGCGGGTGGCCTCTGGGGCTGCAGCCGCTCAATGTCAGAGTTGGGCTTGTCAGGAATCGGGATTTTAATGGCTCTGTTTCTTTCAACACTTCCATGACTGCTTCCCCCATTTCTTCTACTGATTCTTCTTCTGATCTTGATACTGAGGTTAGTTTTAATTAATTAAAATCTTGCATTTCTTTCTTTCTTTTCTTTTTGGTTTTTTTGGAGGGTTGGATTAAACCCTTTGTGGGGGTAGAAACTCTGTGAATTGCTACTGCCCCAAACTAATTTTTTGATATTCACTTTAGTCCTTGTTTCATCTTTTGTTTTTCCTCTTTTGGTCATTATAGTTACATCAATCATGGAGCAAAGAGTGAACATTTCTCTGTAAAAGTTGGCAAAGATTCTTTGTGTATGTTTCTTTTTTAGTTTATTTGGTGTCAGATTTGGTCATGCTTAAAGAGGTGTGTGCAAATACTTTTTTCACATGGCCTCGAATGATGTCGCTTTCAGTCTTTCTCTGGTTATTTTTCCAGCTTGTTACATTATTAACGTGGCCTGTAGAACTTCAATGCCCGTTTGCCCGTTGGAAGTACATCAAAAACCCAAGAAAATTTCTAGTATTTGTTCAAATGTAATGTTTTCATTTACCGGAACACCGAGTCTTCTACCGGCAAGAACCCACATGTAAATTGGCGAAAATTTGATGTGTATATCATATCTGCTCATGATTGATTGTGAAATAATGAGAACCCAATCTGGTGGACATGGCCTAGAGTTATTGTATTGATATATATATATACCCTGTGATTCAAGGCATTTCTCCCATGTTTCAGTCCACAGGTTCTTTCTTCCACGATAAGAGCATCACACTTGGGAACCTCATTGGTATTTCGAGCATACTAGAGCTCTCGAGAAGATCAACCAGGGGAAGAATGGCTGAACCGCTAAGAAATAGGAAGAGTTGCAAATCCAGAACTTGGTTTTTCTCGTTATGCTCCAAGCCAAGCACTCATGCTGTCAGTATAAACAACACCTCCTCACTTGGTCACTTTCTTGAAGCAGAAAGGAGAGCTGCTAGCAGTTACAGAAGAAACCTGAGCCCGGGAGCTTATGGTCCGGATGATTTTGCTCATGTTCCCGACCCAAATTCATTATTTGTTGAAGGCCATGTTGCTCCTCCTCAATCAAATGGTGAAAGAAACTTCAAAGGAGACTTATTCCAGGAAGGCAATGCTGAGGGGTCTCCAATTCTTTTCTCATGTTTATGTGGACATTGATGAACAAGTGCTCATTTTTACTCTCTGCTCTAATCTTTCGGCTTATGAATATTTGTCTTTCGGCCTATTGAATTGTTATTCCTTCGGGGTTTTTAGCCTTCTAAAAGGCGTAAGGCATGGCCGTGCTTTTGCTTAGGCGCCAGAATGCACGGCCAGTGCATATCAAGGTACGAGGCATGAAGCATATGTCTCTCGCTTATGCTTTTTTAGAACATTTTCTAATTCATTAACAGCAACTGAACTGATATTATTCATTTCTTATGATCACTAACCCTTTTTTCATGCAAATTGAAAGAAAAGATTCTTTCAACCGGGCACATCTATTCTAGAAAACCCACTATATTCAAGAAATTAATAATCATAATAAACCTCCATGATTTGGGAGGCTTCCAGATACTCCGCTTTTACTGATACCATTATTCCGATTTTCTCTTCAATCTAGTGCCAGATTGAAGTTACAAACATGGAATGTTGCAACTAAAGATATGAACTCATCTCAACATGTACTAAGCCCTATGTCTTATCAAAGTCCTCGTTGCATTCGGCACCAACCTTCCCAGAACTGCGGCCTAATCTCCCAAATGAACCCAAGGATGACAAACTCTTGAAGCTGCTGCTGCCTTCACCAAGACTAAATGACTTTCTTGTTCTTTTAGGCATAGTCGAATTGATTTCCAAGTCCACATCACCATCAAGTTTGTTCTTGGCAACAACTAACCGAGTAATGCCAGTTCGGCAGAAGGGACACAATGGAATTTTCACACTATTGCTGGCAGAGTTGGATTTGTTCTGACAGCACAAAGCCAGGATACAATGAGCACACATCTCATGCCCACATTCCCGAACCTCAATTGTGCATTCCTGCTCAAAGCAAATGCAACATAGCTTGGCATCGTTGGCCTGCATGACGAGAATAGTCCCATTGTGTTATTCCAGGGATATAAAGAATACAGAGCGCTCTTAACTAACCAGTTCATGATAAATCTACATCACTATCTACTAGACCTGCTGGTGGTACAATAAACAAGATTATCCTTGTTTTTCTTCCTCAGTAAGTTCAATTATATCCAGTCCAACTAGCTAAACCTGCCAATGTGCCAAATAAGGGTTTCTTCTAGTGTGCACAATACAAAACAACACAGTTGAACATATGTTTCTTTCCCATTTATTTATCTTCTTATCAAATACCGATGCTTTGTGACAAGAGCATTCATATGATCCTTTATATGGTTATTTTGCATGCAGCAACCATGGAATGAAAATCAAATCACTCCCAGTTTCTGATAGTTGTGAACTTCTTAGATATCACCCATATCTTTAACCTATGTGGTTAAGCCTACAAGACAGAAGATCTTCCACATTCTCCTGACAAACTAAGAAACTTTTCTAAAGTATGACCCTTCTTGACAGACATATTATTTGAATTAAGACTCTAAGATGATATATATTGAACATGCCATTCATTCAGTTATGTGAAATGGCAATCAGCACTTTTAGAAGGGTTTTGTACCTCAAGGTCGTCTTCAGTGCCACCAGAACTAGCAGGTTGAGGAAGTGAGTCAGACGCCTCCATTAATATAGATTTTTCTCTTTTTTTATTAGCCTCAATTAGGGCGTTTTCTAACAAAACTCTTGCCTCAGGATTCAGCTCACTGATAAATTTTAAGGATGAGGGCCAAGTCAAAGGCTCAGGAGCCAGAGGATTTACTAGTGCAGCACATGCATCATGCTTATGCTTCACAGCAACCATGTAAGGTATCCTCCTGCAAAGATATTATACCAGTTTAGTAAGCTGATCGCTTTTACTCATGAACTTTGAGAAACTTTATTCAACAAAATGTTCATGCAATAGAAACATTGTAAAAGACAGAATTAGTCTAAATATGCAGGGTCCAGGAATGCAGCAAATAAATGAGTGGTTAGATTCAATCGGTGGGATTAAGATTAATCCTTGTTCCATATGGAGCAAAAACATGCTTATAGGAGGCATTTCAAAATAGAGGCGTCTATATTCTGCAACTATTTTCACTTAAAAGGCTAGAACATATCAACTGGAAAACAGAATGGCTAACTTATCAGGAAAAAATAAAAATAAAGAACAAACAACCATAGACATGAATCACCATGTTAAGCTATCTGAGTACGTGTCCAGAATTCTCAATTACAATGACGAGAATGATCTACGTTTGATTTTAATTCACAAGAGTTGAAACCAGTAAAAGAATTTTATTTCAGCTTGTATGTGCAATTTATTAAGTCTTCAGTGGAGATTGGAGATGCATTTGTTTGGTAGAAAGATCCATGGTTTACCCAGAGTAATCTCTTTGACGACGATCAGCACCCCAAGCAAGCAATTCCCGGACACAGTCCAGCGATCCACCCCGTGCAGCCAAATGAAGTGGTGTACTCCCTGGGTAGCTGCACACATTGTATGTCATTAGAAGTGAAACGCGACATAAATGCTTTAAAAAGCAGATTAAATTTATACCTATATCCACCAGTAGAAGCATTCACAAGAGCCCCACTGCTCAAGAGAATGCGAACACAATCTCGTCGTCTCTGACGTGCTGCCAAATGAAGTGGGGTTGCACCACTTCCATCCCTTATGTTAACAAATCTCGAAAACCCCCTGACCTCCCATTAAGGTACAAGAATTAGCACATTGGTTTTAAGTTTTAACAGGCAAATATTGGCATATATGAACCAAGAAAACACAGCAGGGGAAGAGATAGTCACCAAGATTGCGCAACTGGAGTAGATTGAGCAGCAGAAAGAATCACTTCTAGGCAATCTGTATGACCATAGTAGGCCGCGTAATGCAAACAGGTTCGTCCATGTAATTCATCAAACAACAAAATCTGAAAAGGAAAAAGAAAAATCCCAAGCAGAACCCAACCCATCAACAAATTAGTAACTCAAGTACAATAATCATATTAAAAAGAAAGAAAAAGAAAATCAACAACATTTTCTAAATTAATGAAGCAAAATGCAATGATCATACATTTGCCCCAGCTTGAATTAACCTTCCCACGCAGGAAATGTTGCCATGCATAGCAGCTAACATCAATGGGGTCTGATCCCATCAGAACCAAAGGAAAAAATGAAAATAATTTAGAAATTAAGACAATAAAAAGTTCTCAAAATTACATAAAAATAACCGAATGAGCTCCCAATTAAAAATTTAAAATGAATCAGAATTCAGGAAACATGAACTAACTACATACCTGTTTGTGCCTATTCAAGATGTCTGGATTTCTACACCGATCCAGAAGCACAGAAAGAACCTATCAAGATACAAAACAAATCGGACTTTTTAATTGATCAAACTATAAATTATATATTAAAAAAAATCAGAAATGAAGGAAGATCACAGAAAACCCACCTCGATCTGCCCATTTGCGGCAGCCAAGTGCAGTGCAGAAAGCTTCCCATGAACCGTTTTCACAGCCAAAAAATTTGGGTTCTCATCGGCCACTGCTTCAACTCTTTCCAGCTCTCCAGTTTGGACTGCAACGAAGAGATCATTTTCTGGGAATTGTCCGCAGCTAAGCCCCTGCCCCATTTACTCAGCATGAATAAAACTCGCTAAATTGCTCCTCACGCCCCACCCTCCACGGCGTAGCAGGCCGATGATGGTGGTGGTGAAAGTGGCCCAGTACTGGAAGTGGAGGGGGGAGACAAGGGTAAATGTAAAGTATTCGTCTTGGAGTTTGGACTTACCCGTCCGGATTCCGGGCAGCTGAGCTGTTGCGTTTGGTAGAATTTCGGGCAGCTGTCGGAATTATTATTAAAATAATATAATAATAATAATATTATTATTATTTACTGTTACTACGAAGAAGATTCAGGTAATCATAAATTTCTCAATAGGCATAAATATTAAATTACACTTTTAGTTATAAATAATAAATTTGTCATATGAGTAATAAAAACCAGACAACTAATCAAATTGTAAGAGCAGTTTTTAAGAATAACCGATCCAATTATATATAAAGGAACCAAATAATTAAAAATTTAAAACTAAATATCTTATTTTTGTCTTTGTGTTTGACAATTAGTTTATAAATTATCATGTGATATCAATTCATTAAACAACTATATAAAAGATAAAAAAACGGTTCAAATATACTTTTTACCTTTTAAAATGATTTAATGAAATGATATTAACCGAGAGTTGATAAGTAGACATTGTATATCTCGAGTTTTACTTTATATATGTATATATATATATATGTATATGTATATTATTTGATGGGAATATGAAATTTTATTTTGGTCCGACAAGATACCACTTTTTTATAAGAGGGAGAAAATGCACCATGATTTGGAATGGATGGTTACAAAATGTATTTGTAAAGAAATATATTTTATTCTTATAAAGTGCATTTGTATTGGTCGAAATAAATTAGTAAATTTTTTAACATAAAATATTTTAATTTAACAAAAATATGTTATTTGTCATGAGCATGAAAATTGCAGTAATATGCTTTTAACTTTTGACATATCATCGGCTGATTTGACGATTGACGTAAAAAATTAATCTAGGTGAAGACGATTGACTTTGGTGCTTGGCTGCTTTTATGAGTCGAATTTAAATTTTTTGATGACTCGAGACGAATTTGAATTTTGTCACCCGAGTCGAATTTGAATTTTATGATCAGCAAAATTATGGTGCCTTGCTTTCATATACATTTTCAAATTTTCACACCTAAAGAGTCAACTGACAATTTTTTTTTTTCTCTTCAGTTATATAATAATAATAACTTGACAATTAATTAATTTAAAGTATTGCTCAAGTACTTTACATCACAATGCATATATTTTATTCTATCCACATTGTCTATAGAGATATGTAATATATGGAATATTCTTAGCACTCCTTTGGCGACTGTTCTAATATTTAGTATATGTGTTTCAATTGGATGCGCTTTCATTCTCATTATGTTCCCTCCCCCCCCCCCTTTTTTTTGAAGTGAGAAGATTAACTTTCATTAGCAATCGAAGCTTGGGTTACATCTTGAGTAAGTGTGCGAACAAGCCAATTTGGAACCACTTGGAAATTACAAGAGTTTGGAAAAGAAATCGCCTTGCCAGCTAGGACATGTGCAACCATGTTGGCTTGACGTCTTATGTATCTCACTTCAATCGAGTTCCTGTGGATCAATAGCTTATGACACTCCCAAATGATCACTCCAAACTTTGTGTCGTCCCTCTCCTTTCCTTCAAGAGCATCCACGACTCCTTTCGCAGCCAATTCAATGACCACCGCTGCAATACTGAGATTTGTCAGCTAATTGATTGCACTTCTCAAACCGATTGCCTCTACCTCATTCACCTGAAAGCTGCCTTCAATTGATTCCAAGCAACATTCAATGAAAGTCCCAGTGCTATCCCTTAGGACCATTCGTAGCCCTGATCTAGTTGCCGAGTTCCCAGTTGCAGCGTCCACGTTACATATGAACCGTCCAGCCGGAGGGAAATTCCATCTAGCCTCCTTAGCCACGGTGTACTTGATTGGATCAATTTGGTTCCTCGCCTCAATCCATTCCAACAAAGCCAACATTCCGCCAAATACCGTTTGGTTCGTCGATTGAGCATGTCCACCCCATAGTTTAGCATTACGTTCCCTCCAAATACTCCAAGCAATCGTACACACTCTATTAACTTCATGTTCATTCCTTTTTCCAACTACATTAAAAAACCATCTTTCACCGAGGCACAATAGTCCGTATTGACTTGGATTTTGGCATCCTTCCAACAGTTAGTAGCATAGGGACACAAAAGAAAGGTGTGGAAACTAGTTTCTTCCTCCTGTTCACACCGCACACATTCGGTAGATAAAGGAACTCCCCTTTTGTTCAACCTTTCTCTCGTAGGCAAACAGTCTCGGCAAGCCCTCCACGTGAATAATTTCATCTTTAGTGGAATATGTAGATTCTAAATCAACTTCCAATCACCATCTTCTCTATCATTGGCAGCTCTTTCTTCTAATTCCATCGCCATCCTATAGCCGGATTTCACCAAATAATTCCCAATCTTGCTATAGTGCCAAATACATTTGTCTTGACCGGAGAAGGATAGGGGAATGTTCTTGATGTCAGAGCAGTCCCTAGAGAAAAACAGCCTTTGAATTAACTCCAAATTCCATAGCCCTTCTTAAATGATAAGATCTCGAACCTTAATATTTTCTAAGCTCGGATACTCCATAGTCTCTACATGAAAATTTGGAGCTCGTCTAAGCCAATGATCCTTCCAAATTCATCTATCGCCTTTCTCCAACACCACACGTGAAGTCCAAATGCTCTTTCAAGTAAAGCTCGGGTTATAACCCAATTGAGCTGTAAAAAATTCCCCTCTTGGGAAATATTAGGCTTTGAGAATACGAGTCACAAGAGTATTGGGATTAGATACAATGTTCCATCCCTGCTTCCCGAGCATGGCTAAGTTAAAGGCTTTTAAATTTTAGAACCCCATACCACTCTCTTCATTTCTTGTACACAATCTGTCCCACCGGTACCAATTAATACCTTTGTTCCCATTCGACTTCATTCCCCACCAATAGGAATTCATCATTCCCTATATTTCATCACATAATGAAGTCGGCAAGAGAAAAGTAGACATACAGTAGGTTGGAATTGCTTGTGCCACCGTTTTAACCAAAACCGTTCTTTCTGCTTTAGATAATATTTTCCCCGACCATCCATTCAACTTTTTCCACATTCTATCCTTCAAAAAGCTAAAAACTTCTTTCTTCCTCTTACCCACTAAAGACGGGAGACCAAGATATCTCCTCATATTTAGAGGTGAACTCATATTCAAAGAAACTAAAATTCCATTTCGAACCTCCTGAGCAACATAGAGCTGAAAAAAATACTTGACTTTTCATAATGGACTGCTTGGCTTGAAACAACTTTATATGTACTCAGGATATCTTTGAGTTTTTGTCCCTCCTCCATAGTGGCTCTGAAGAATAAGAAACCGTCGTAGGCAAAAAATAAATGAGATACCGATGGAGCATAACCATTCCTCTTCTCTCATCTCATTGAATAGGAGCTGAAAGGTCCTCCGCACAAAGAATGAAGAGATATGGTGACAGGGGATCACCTTGTCGCAATCCACGAGTGGGGTAGATTGGTCCAACCTCCTGTCTATTCACCATGACTGAGCAACAAACAGTAGTGACACATAGCATCATTAGGTCAATCCAATCCCTTCCAAACCCCATTTTCTCTGTGATACCTTCCAGATAATTCTAGTTGACTCGATCGTAGGCTTTGCTTGTCATGCCCCCAATTTCATTACCATATTATCCTGAGATATCGGTAGCGGAAGCGTTTAACAATTCAAAATCGAGGGCGAAACTTTACAAATACAATTCAAAATATCGAGATGCTTTCACTGTGCACTCTGATAATTAAGTATACTGTAGGCTACCCACAACGAAACCTCGGTCATACACCTAAGCCATGATCACATACATGTATCTTCTCCATTTTTGGGACGATCCGACCATAGAGCTCTAAATTCAATACCTACAGGATTGTAGAAGAGGGGGTGAGTATAGAGTACTCAATGAATAACAACATACATTGGCCCACGCAAAAACAATACAAGGAAGATCAACAGATGACAAAGATAAAAACTTCGGGTACATCACTAGTTTAGCCTCTACCCGGAAGCCATATGATACAAATGTACAAATGACCAAGACCACACAACAAGGTCATAGTACCACAAAGCAATACAAATACAATTCAAAGACGATAGATAACGCCACTAGCGAAGCCCAAGAACAAATAACAATGGTATATCCAAAGTAACGGTGCATCATCAATCATCAAAGGCCAAATACAATTCAATGATGGCACGGTTCCAAAAGTGAGAGATCGAAGACACAAAGATAAGAAGAGAGCCAAGGGATAGAAGAGATAGAATCAGTACATGTGTTACTCACAAAGAATACCAAAATCATTTAAATATGCGTATCAAGAAGGGGAGAGAGTCAAGACATGTGTTACATACTATCAATTTAAGAAAAGCAAGAAGAGAGAGTCAAAGCACGTGTTACTCACCTCAAATATTTCTCGAATAATCCAAGTGGAAAAATGCCCTTAAAGCCTTGATATTCCTCAATTAAAGCTATTTTTCAAGTTATAATCCTTCTATTTATGGTAAGGAACCTTTTTTAAGTGTAAGGGGGTGTTTTGGTGGGTTTGTATTGGTTTTCTCTTTCCATTGGCCATGTTGGACGAGTTTGGGGTCTTGAGGGTAAAAGGGAATGGCTTGGGAGTTTTTGGGAACTTGAGGACCCAAAAGCCCTTTTTATGATTGTTAAAATTTAGTTGTTTTTAATAAAGTTTGAGTTCCACCAACCAAATTATGACACGTGGAGTGACGGATATGGTACCTTTGGCGAGAAATTGTCCGAGAAGTCCTTCGACTTTGCATTATCTTTCAATTAAGTCATCGTACTTTAGTTTATGTTAATTAAGGATCAAATTCTTTCTCTAGCGTCAATTGAGTAAAATCTTTTAATTTTCTAATACAATTCAAGAATTCTTACAATGTATTCAAGTAATTCTTGTGACATTTCAAACGGTTATTTGATCATTATCAAAACAACGTTTACATTATCAATAGCAAACTCATGTGGTTATACAATAAAATCATGACATTGTCAATAGCGTGGTTAATTCATCATTGTCAATATATTGTCAATCATTATCAATACAATGTCAACAATTACTTTCTAATTTCAATTCATTACCCAAATATCAATCATGTTACCAATGATCATCTTCTAATTCTTAACATTTATTTGAGTAACAATCTTAGAATTCAATGCAATCTCATTGTTATATTCTAATTATTGACAATCTTGTAACAATTTAAATATAATCACATTGTCATATTTCAATTTTTGTCATTCAATTGAATGACAAACTTGCAACTTTTCAATTTGATATGATTATACTGCCACATTCTACTTTCTGGTATTCAATTGAGCCATAATTGTGAAATCCTTGAAATTTAAGTAGTTTTCCCATCATCATTTAAATATTATCATTTTGCTTAATTCATTGTTAAATTTTTGCGGGGTGTTACATTGTTGATATCTATCTTGTGTGCAACATCTCCCTTCTTACTGTATCTTTTTTGTTTCATATGGTGAATAATCTCAAATGCTGCTAGTACATTGTCAGTGATACTTCTGCCCGGGACAAAGGCTGATTGGGTTTCGGCAATTGCAGTAGGAAGAACTATTCTCAAGCAGTTCGCCAACACTTTAGCCATTATTTTGTAAATGACATTGCATAGCAATATTGGCCTAAACTCCTTCATGGCAACCGGATTATCACATTTGAGAATTAATGCAATAATAGTATCATTCAAGGGTTCTGGAAATTCTTTACAATTTAACCAGTGCATGCAATATAAAACAATTTCCTCACCGATAATAGGCCAAGCTTTTTGAAGAAAGCCACGTGTAATCCATCCAGACTAGACGATTTGTCGGAATGCATTATGTTTCTCATTATGTTTCTGTTTTGAAATAGTGAAATTGAGCGGTGAAATTTTTTATAGCATATAAAAATATAGGTGTCATGAATTACATAGTTGTGATTAGAAATGCAAAAATGTAAATAAAATAAATAATCTTTTGCATATTTAAAATGCAGTCCTATGGTAAGAGAATAGACATTCTTACTTGAAAAATTCTGAGCGTCGTTATAGCAATATCTGTGTAATTCAAAAGAAGACTTGAATTTGAGACGTTAAACGTGGGTTACTTCTTTAAAATTAAAGAGACGATTTGATCCATTTTGAAAAGTTCCACAAAAAGTCCTCATCAACTGCGATCCAAACAAATTTCCAATCATCTGTTACTAATCAACGCGAGAACAAATGCATTTCTTTACCTCTTGTAGAGTTTCTATAAATTAGATTTTGCATGCAAGTCAATTACTAAAAGACACTACTAGGATACAAATAATAATTAGTCATTAAAATAAAACGGTGTTTACCAAAATCTTATGGTTTGATAGCGTGTATTGTAAGTAGATTTCTCATATCTTTGATTAAGAGTTTAGTTAGTTTCATCGACAATCCCCTTGTAGAAGGATGCTTTTGCTGCAACCAATTGCAAATCGAGTTTGCTTATGATTAAATTTTGTTGGGAGATGCTAATTTGACACCTCATATTGTTATGACTTATGAGGTGTCAAAGTGCGGGTACAGCGCATAACTGATTATAATCTAACTCGATTGTACATATTTTGAATAAACTTGTTTCAGGCATACCTCATTTCATTTCATCACGACTCTTTACTTCCTTCAATTTCTAATGTCTATTATATTTCTCTCTTTTTTTATATTATAAAGTCGTTTTTCGAACAAACGCAACAATTAACAACTAGCCGACCAAGTCACATAGTGTATATGGATATACATAACAAGTGTTATATTTTATTTTATTTTATTTTAAGAGAACATGTGATATATTATTTTAATACCAAATAATTTAATAAGAAAATTTTCAAAATCTTCCTGAAAGTTTTGTTAAAAAGCTTCTCACCCATGTGGCGTGCATGGATGCATACCACGTGTATTTTAAACTCAAGTCATGTGTATTTTAATTCTACATACATGCATGCCATGCCACATGAGATGTATTATGTATACTACATGGGTGAAAAATTTTTTGACACAACTTTCGAGAGGGACTCAAATTTAAATTCTCTCTTCAATTTTGGGAAAAAAAGACTGGTACTATCAACAACATTAGCTTCCCTGGATTTGGGCCGGCTTGTGGGTCTGTGAAAGAGGAAATTCAGATTGGGCCTCACAGTGTCAGTCCAATTAAGTTTTTCTCCTTACAAAGCAACTTCTCTTATTTTTGGACTTTGAAAACATTATTTGTAGTTAATTATTCATGTAATTTTTTACGAAATGAGAGTAAGTTTACAATTTTATCATGTGCATTGTATGATTGAGAAAAACAACTTAAAGATAAGACAATGAATTTACTCTATTTTGTGAACGATATTACTTACAAATATAATAGGATAAATCATGTCTCTTGAATTTTGGAAACTTAAAAAAAGTGTTGTTTTCTCATTTTTATTATTTTATTATTACAAAATAATAAAGTTTTTCATCTTTTATTTTACCACTGACCAACATAACGTAATTCTACCCACATTTAATCAAATTTAGTTGCCTTAGTTAAAACTTCTGTTCTAAAAAGTATGTATAAGTGCATGCCTAGACTTGAGGCCGCTCTTCATCATGCATTGCACTTTAAACTCGAAAACTGGTTTTTTTTATTCTACTATTCAAAACCCTAATATGAGGGAGGAAATAGTAAAATTAATTATTTGGCCTACTCAATGGAAAGTGGTTCCCGAAAATTGAAACGAGCGTCCTATTCAATTTAATTAATAAAGCAAAATTGAAACTGGAAATAATTGTTTGAACGAGAGGAATGAATAAAGATACTGAAATGGCGGTCCATTTCAGGTTGGACCCCGTTGGACTAATAACTTCTCAATTGACGTTACAATTCAACCTCGAACATGCTCCCCACTTTCCAATTATATTGTCACTAGGTGTCTTTTTAACCGTTATCGTCTTCATTATGGGTGTCAAAAATTTTCTAGCACTTCTGGAGCCGCTATTATAACATTGGGTTTGCTCACCTCTGTGTCTGCCTAGTTAGCTCGTGCACAGGTGGGGAATAGAACTCGTTATAACACCTCTCATCATAAATGAGTGAGAGGACTATGACATGTGAATTTTAAACTTAACCTCACGTACCATATGGGTTCATAGACACACCATGGACTTGAAATTTTCAAGTTTATGGCATGCATCCGTATACTCTTATGAGACGAAAAGTGTTAAAACGGCACATCTCGAAAATGTCATAAAACTGGTGCAATGGGTGTAATTACTTTGTTAACAAACACCAGAAGTCAAATTAAATCTTTCAACATACTATTAAGTGGGAGAGAGTTTCTGATTGTATGGTCCCAACAATGTCTTATTAAGATTAGAGTCCATCTTAAAAGGTCAACCCTGTTAAGAAGAGTATGTCAAGTACTTATATGTTTGTTTATATTTTTATATTTAGTTGAGGAGGGGAATTTATCCCTTAACTTATATGTTGATTTATATTTTAGATCTAGTCGATATGAGACTTATCCCTTAACATGCCCCTGTAAGATGGTGGCTCGTTGAAACAGACCAATCTTGAAATCCGTGTGTTCATTTGAGTCTTAATCAGATCTAATTGCTCGTTTGAGCTTGATGGGCTCTGATATCATATTAAGACTTGAGGCTCCATCTTAAAAGATCAACTTTATTAAGAGGAGTAGTCCAAGCGCTTATATATTGGTTTATATTTTTATTAAAAATGGTTAGCATAGGGTGGTGGTCCATCTTCACTGCTTTAAACATAGTGACTTTGTCAGTGATGAGTGATCAGTCACCCAATAAGCCATATAGGTCGTTTTTGTCAGGTTGAGCGTATAACGAGTAGTGGACATTATCCTTTTTTTTTTTTTTTAACGAGAGAGTAGTGGACATTATCTAATTCTACTCTATAAGGTTTTTGCCAAAAAATTCAATTATATTAGGGCGGGAGGCCTACAAATCAAAATCTGCCACAACTAAATCGATCACCCATTTTCCATTTTTCTTTTTAAAATAAAATTTCAAATCATTCATTAACTGTCACCACAAATATGCAGTGACATTAATAAAAAGAGAAATACAATCCAACCAATAATATGTGGTTAAGACAACTATAAATATAAAATAGGAGAATGTGTACATTAAATTAAAGTTGTCTCATGTAGAAATCCTTTTTTGTCTCCTTTATAAGCTAGGTGCATTCATTTATTATATATAGACGATTCATTTATTTTACTCTCACACACATATATATATACACACCCATTTTCAAATATATAATTCACGATAGAATTTTGACGGCATATCAAAATAAAAATAGAGAAAATCAAACGGCGTCTCGCCTGATCTAGTGGGGTACGAATCAATTTCAAGTTGTTCCAAAAGAATTTTCGTCCATAGTGCATGGGTATAAATCACATGATCAGAGTTGTACATATATACATAAAATAATTTTTTTAATATATATAAATTCCACTATATATAGAGAGAGAGAGCATATGGGGAAAAAGTAAAAAATAAAATGACAAGATAATAATTAAAATAATAATAAAAACGGGTGTGACGAGAATCATGCCATGCATTGCATGCATGGGTCTAAAATCGACCACTAATAAAAACTGTTTAATTAATGTAACATTTTCTGATGTAAACATGCATTTGGTCTTTCTAGTCTTAGTCTGAAGATAAGATTAAATAAAATTTGTTTAATGCTTCAAGAACACGACATCAACCCACTACCAAAAAGATTATTAAATTTGCTCCAATTTTATTTCATTTTTTCCTTTCTTTTTTCCTTTTTTAGCAAGCAATGATCACCCATTATCTTCCGTTAATTATAATGTAAAATTAATTTTTAGCAAATTTAATTAATTGACTCCACTTTTGCTAAATTTGCCCCAAACACATTTTGTTGACTCACATTTAAAAATATATTGATAAGATATAAATATGATAATTCCATCAACTCAATGACTTCCTTTGAAGACTAATATGTAGGGTCTCAGTGCTCTTCCGATCTTTTTCGTTGAAATATTCCAGACACTTATATAACCTGTATTAATATGCTACACGAACATGATTTACGTTGCATACAGCAATCTTCTAGGAAAAGTAGACCCGCCCCGAGATTTAAACTTCTTTAGTCTCCCCTTTATTTTTCTAGTCTCTCTTCAAATAGAGACATATGATTTGTCATCTATTTATTTGTTATGTATGCACTTTTTGATTAAAGACGTTGTCCTCCAAAAGATCAATATCCTTTGATCAATTACGGTTGACTTAGGTTACTACTTTAATTTAATTAATTTAACTTAGATGAATTCTTGGAAAAGTTGGCTGTGTGAATGACATTGGTGTCTCCTTATTGGAAAATTTTAACATAGGATGCTTTCATTCAAATATTCGTTTCGACACTGATTGTAAATTGCTTTTTCGAAGGTCGGTTGATTAAATCAACATTCGTCTGCTTTTACAAGTTTAAACAAAAGCTTGTAATTCGACGCATATAGATAGAAGACTTGTATTACATTTTTCATACCATAAGGAAACAATATAAAGTTAAAAAAATAATTTAAATATATAAGTTTACTTACTTTAGTAATTAATTAATAATTGCTCTATTGTGTAGAAGCATCCGACGTGAAAGACTCGCAAGTTTACCAAATTTGAAATTAAGGAATCAGAAACTTTTCAGGAGTTTTTTAACTCCTAATTAAAAATGATTCTAATTAAGTCGTTTTCTTGGAAGTTGACTTTATAAATTACATACACTTGAATTCATCAAAATCTTGTCTAATTTTGATTCCCTGTTTTCTTTCTTTCTTTTCTTTTCTTTTCTTTTCTTTTCTTTTCTTTTTCTTTTTCTTTTTTTTGAAAGGGTGATTCCCTTTTACTAAGGTAGTTCTAACATAGATGATTCATGAATTATGAACTGGTCATGCTAGGCAAAACTATAGTATGATCAATGTTAAGTTCTATATAAGAATATCTAATAGCAATAACATGACCATATATACTTGATTAATGTTAATTAGTTAGTGAGAGAACTTGTAAGTACGTAAGAATATGTGTTTTCACTATTAAATTGTTCAAGTAGTACGCATATATATCTTATGAGGCAGCATATATAATATTGTCATAATGTAGATATCAGTTTTTTCCCCTTAATTTTTTTCCTTACATTAATCTTTCTCTTAAAGCGTAATTAATGTATAGTTTCACCCCACAATATCAAATAGTGTCGGGGGAAGGAGGGGGGAACCTATTTAGCCCTTCATCTATCCAATTCCCCATTACAATTTTTAACTTAGAAAAACATGGCAACCAGTCAAAGGTTGCAATATGTGTCAAATTGTGAACCCAAATAAAAGCTTTTGCCGTTATATATCTATGTTTTCTCCCTAAATTTTCTCTCTACGCATTAATTGAGAATGAGATTTCCCTCCTCATTTTTCATTTTGACTTTTTTCCCCATAACTTTTTTCACCCTACATTAAACATGCTCTTAAGTGGGTATATATATAGTTGATCGCCTCATTTGTTGTGTATTACATAGACAGACCATATATCTATATATATATATATATATTTCAAGCACCCAACGGATGATCAAGAGTGCAATTAGTTGCTAATGTGATTTAGTGAGAGAGGTAGTGATGTGTTGATGACACACTATATCACCATTAATTGGTACTATTGTGATGTCTGAAACTGTCTACCAATATGCATGTTGGGTGGTCAAATCTGTCTAGAGAGATTACCATGTAAGCTAGGTTTTTTTTTTTTTTTAAAGGAAATGAGAAGAGTAGGGTTATTAGTTACGGATGGACAGTAGAATTACTTTATGAGTGGTAGAATGTGGGAGCACAATATAATATATAATTGGGAAGAGAGGTGGGTGGGGACAGGGGGAATTTTTCGTAGAAATGAAGTATTGGAATCAGATTCCATTGCGCAGGGGCACATGTCTTATGATTGAACACACAATAGTGCATGGCGACTTGCATCAACTATTTGGATCCCACCCCTTAATTCCTATATATATATATATATATATATATTACCCACAGTAATAATTTCTTTTACATGAGAGCAGAGTTAATACTGTAATTAATTTGTAAAAGTGAAAGCTGCATGCATTGCATGCCTTCTTCTTCTGTTTCTGTTTATATATATGCACACAGTACCCAGTGTCTGTCTCTGAGAGAGAGAAAAGATGGTGGAAAGATCTGGCTTGAATTTCCGAGCCCAACATTCCATTTCCATTAAAGTGTTACATTTTAATAAAAATATGGCACAATTATTGAATATTTAATTAATGCATCGACAAAACCTGGGATCACTACAGGATTTTCCCACTGCCGACACAAATCACTCACTTCACTTCACTTGGGTATCATATATACACACTCCGAGGAGAGAGAGAATTTGTATAATAATAAATAAAATTATATATTAATAACGGGCCGGGACGGACGTAAGAGAAGTAATTTTATTCTTTCTTGTCAAGCTAACATAAGCAGGGAAGGCAGCACCTTGCATTGATCCTTACAAAAGTGATGATATGTTTACCAAATTAAAGATTCCTTTCTTTCAGGATGAGCAACTCCAATCCAATCCACACAACCCCACCAAAAATTTTGTAACTATAAACTGCTTACTCGTCTCATTTAATTTGCTTTTCAGACGTGGACCGAGTATATAGTACACGGTGCTGACCAAGACGAGAAAGACTTTCATCATATATATCTTAACGATATATATTAGTGGCCTCGATGAAACCGGACAAATTGAATTATATATATCTAAAAACATGTCTTTGAATCTAGAACAAAATTGATGATTAATACCACCTATATATGTCTTGTCTTCATCTTCTCAATTTTTATGTTACCATAATATAATAGGGCCAAGCATTAATTGTTGCAAACATGCATGCAATTAGTAGCAAATTTCGTAAACCTACTTATCTACTTTATAGCTTAATTGACATTGTTTTTAGTAAAATTCACATTATATATTTAATTTCCAGTTATTAATTCACTTTTCAATATAGGAAACAAGGCATATTGCATGCCTTCTTAATCATATATGTATGTCTTAATAATAATTGACATTATTTTTTTTATCATTGACGTTATTGAGACATGGTTGAGGAATATGTTATAATGACATTATTATTAATATTATTATTATTATATATTTTAAGCTTAGCTTAATTTAACTAAAGTACATTTACTTAAAAAACCACCAATTAGAGAGTTGAAATTCATATTTACATTATATTATATACATTTAAGATGTATAGAAGATCCATACATTTCAAATAATTTACGACGCTCTTCCGATCTACTTTCAAATTAACGTTTAGAGGCATCAGGGATTAAGGTATGTAATGCTATTAATTTATTTATTTGAACTCTAGATACATATATACAAATATGATCTGGATATCATTTTCATTAGAAAAGGTTTATAAGAGAGAGAAGAACTGAATGCTTAACCAAGGGTGGGAGAAGCTCACATGAATGCTATTGTATCACATAAGTTTTGCCCTCTCAAAACTATTTGTATGCACGTACTCATATTGAATACATTTTTGAGGTCGTTACGGCTTATATACGGGGTTTCCCACAAATTTTATGTATATAATTTCTACTAATGTTTCTTACTTCTTAGCCAAAATACGTGCCTTAAATAGAAGGAAGGAATCCTACAAATTAAGAAAATTATCTACTTTTAGTGGAATATAATTTGGGTGCATAATTAAACGCGTTGTTGTATTTAAAAAACATGTTTTCTTCTTTGAGTATTCTTTGATGACACAAAAGAAACTAAATAATTCAAGAGTAAGTGATCCATCCGTGTTAGGCTACTTATCTTTTCTCATTTACTTACAAATTTGAATTTGATCAAACAAATCACACATATATATTTCATGAAACTCACACTATATAGTACACAAATTTACACCATTCAACTACACACATTATCTCTCTTATTTCAACAAAAAAAATGTGAATCCTAACACGAGCGAGCACACGACGCTCTTCCGATCTCAAATGATTATTAAAGGAGAGTACTATTTATCATGATTGAATTCGTTTGGGGGAATTTTGGTTCCAAATCAATAAAGTTTGAAAAACCCCTATTTATTAAGTGTGTTTCGTAAGTGTGTTTCGTAACTTTCCAAACCAATTGATTTATAAACTGTCACGTGATATCATTTCTTAGACTTATGGAAAAACTTCAAAAATAGCGGCCAACGAATGTACTTTTTGATTTTTTAAATCATCCAATGAAACGATGCTACGTTACAGTTTATATCAATGCAATTGGTTAGAACATCCACATTGCTGGTATTGTTATGTGTTAATTACAACTCAAAAATAAGGCCACAATAGACATGTTAGTAAAATTGTTTGGAAATCTTTTTAAATTTTTGTTTATAAATTTAGCATCATGACATTCAAAGTGTATAATTCAACCCCTTTAACGTGTAGTAATCAACGTCTAAATTTAAGAGACTGCTCATGTATCATTTAACAATCACTCAAAATCTACTTTATTACTTTGTGTCGATGCTCTAACTAGCCAAACACACCGTAAAATTGAGCAATAGCAAAACGTATATGTTGAAGCAAACACATATTGATGTTGTCAGAAAAGCAAAGCATGATGAGGACCAGAATAATACCTAAGACCAAGAGACGAGAAAATCAGCAAACAGTGGAATTCCTTCCACGCGGGATCGAAAGACGTGCCAACCAATTAAAAAGTGTGCATGAAAATGCATTCTTCGACCTGTTGCTGTTTTTCAATTCATTCTTCTTCCACCTTTGACTCTGATTTATGTATAACGTGATTCTTGGAACACCAACCCAGATGATTTCCGACCACTTTTCTTCTGGAATTTTTGAATTTTTTTTTTGGGGTTTGTGTTTGGATTTCGAAGATTACTAGTATAATAATTAAGGTATGATCTCTGTGTGAATTTTAGTGGCCGTTTTGGCGTCTTTTGAGGCTCTTGTCGTCTCCCCCGGCCCATCTTTCTCTCTGTGTCTCTCGTAATTACTCCATCGATCCAGTTAAAGCAGTCAAATTACGTACGTACTTATAACGTTCCGAAAGATTCTTGACATTTAGTAGTAAATAATTATTGGGGAATCATTAATGGAGACTGTACAAGGATCTTGCTGTCTCTAGCTCTCAGATTTAAAATTAATCTCTTCGTTTAAGGAAAAGATTATTTCTAATTAATTAACCGTCTACCGTTGCGTTTGCATGAATCAAATGTTTTCTAGCTTGGTAGATTGTCTGATGTGGTACATGGTATATATTAATGAAGCAGATCAAGTGAATAATTTAATTTGGAGTTAATTGGGAACTAATAAAAAAATAATAATAATAAGGAATGGGCATTGCTTGCTCTCGTCTTATTTGCTCATCGATCCTTGGAGCAAATGATAAAATGTTAAGCGGAGACATGTTTTGAAATGACAATTCATTTAGAATGAGATAAAATTATGATGTTGGTTCAACTTTTCTTCGTTGATTGACCTTGCTGATACATGCACGAATACTTAGAACTTTCACATTTGTCATGATATTGATTAATTCGGGATCAATGTTCCCCAAAAAAAAAAAAAATTAATTAATTTGGGATAAATGTTATGTGCTTCATGATGTTTACACTATGCTTTAATATAAGTTGAATTAGATATTCATGCATTAAATAATTAACTTGACTTTCCATTTGACAACATATATATTGTTATAGGAATGTAACTTTCCATTTGACGACATATATATTGTTATAGGAATGTTTAATCACCAGGTGTCAAATACACAACTAATAATCCAAGTTACAGTCTTTAAGACTCAATAAACTTCCCGATACAATTATGTACTGTTTTCTGTTAAAAATTAACTTTTATAAGTCACTAGACAAAAAAAAA
>CAVNYN010220439.1:34475-113278 GCA_963692815.1 Nyctanthes arbor-tristis
GAAAACAGTACATAATTGTATCGGGAAGTTTATTGAGTCTTAAAGACTGTAACTTGGATTATTAGTTGTGTATTTGACACCTGGTGATTAAACATTCCTATAACAATATATATGTCGTCAAATGGAAAGTTACATTCCTATAACAATATATATGTTGTCAAATGGAAAGTCAAGTTAATTATTTAATGCATGAATATCTAATTCAACTTATATTAAAGCATAGTGTAAACATCATGAAGCACATAACATTTATCCCAAATTAATTAATTTGGGATAAATGTTATGTGCTTCATGATGTTTACACTATGCTTTAATATAAGTTGAATTAGATATTCATGCATTAAATAATTAACTTGACTTTCCATTTGACAACATATATATTGTTATAGGAATGTAACTTTCCATTTGACGACATATATATTGTTATAGGAATGTTTAATCACCAGGTGTCAAATACACAACTAATAATCCAAGTTACAGTCTTTAAGACTCAATAAACTTCCCGATACAATTATGTACTGTTTTCTGTTAAAAATTAACTTTTATAAGTCACTAGACAAAAAAAAATGGCAAAAACGAAAAAGGTGTCTCGATGTCAAACGGCAAGTTGAAATGATTATTTAATCAAACAAAAATAGTAAAAAGTTACATCTATATTAATTTAGCAATGATGATCAGGAAACTCATTGCAAAACAACATGATAAGTGTGCAAATATGTGCTCAACGTGCATGGATAAATTAGTAATTATATGCTCACCCTGAAGAATCATTTAGTGGGATTACATATATATAGATTATAAAGCTTGTGTTATAGAACCATAGAAAAGGTAATAATAGATGATATATTAGAAAAAAATGGATAGCTGCGATCGGTAATTGTAATTTGAAATGAGAACCATATAGGTATGATTTAAATCGAGCAAAGTTATCAATTAATGTGAAATTATTTAAATAGTTAAATTGTTGATGTTTCGAGCAAATTATGATCAATTTATGCCTGACTGATTTAAATTGGCTCACAAGTCCGATTCATTCTATTAGAGTAACCTAATCAACGTCGATCATATCCCAAACAAAAAAACCAATATCGATTTCAAGTTTCAACCCATATCAATTTCTAAGTCAGAAGAAGATACATGTAAGAAATAGGAGAGGATTTATTCGATATTTGCTAGGAAAATACAAAGAACCTTAAAATTAGATTCCAACCATTAATACGATTCTTGGAAAATATTAGACCTCAGTGTGTCTCAACATGCACTCTGTAGTCACGCATTTTCAGAAAGTCCTAAAACAAAATTATAAAAAAGAAAAAAAAACATAAATTAAACAAACAACCTACCAATTCTAGGGTTTTTCAGTGGATCCAGAAGCCCTCTCGATCTTGATCTAAGTTCTAGGCTCAACATTGAGTGGTATTCAGTGTATATATGATTTTTCTGCTGATGTTTCAAGCTTGATTTCAAGAAACTGCAGATTCTATTATAAGGGATTGCTTCTCGAAAGATCAGTCCAATTAGCAGCAGAACCACACCACTGATCATTTCCCTGCATCCCCAGCAACTGCCTTGACAGATTCGAGTGATGATCCGGCCGATTTTCTTCCATTTTCACAGATGCCATCTGAGTTAGTATCGAGCTAGAAAATTTAGGCCTTACCTGATGAGTACTGGTTTCCCCTACAAATCCCGACTGCTCAACCCCGCCTTGAAACTGGTATAGCCCCGTTGGGGACGGTTCCAAACCGCTCAAGAAAGGAAATTGTTGTTGTACTGGCTGCAACCGCCACTGCTCGATTCCTCCACCTAGAGGAAAGTTCATGTCACTTGTCCCGACTATAGGAGAAGAAATTCCACTGTAGTTTAAGCTAATATCACCAGAGGTGAAGTTATCAGTAAGTTGGTTCAAAGGGGACATAAAGCGTAGAGGAGGAAGTTGAGAATTCGTCCCAAAGACATTTGCCCCACTGCTAGAAGAAATGGCACTGGTGGAGCTGGAGGAGGTTGTCTGTCTATCAGTGCTACTGGCAGGAGACTTTGAATTGGTGGATTTACTTCTTTTATTCCTCCGGCAGCCACCACCCACTGGGACGCTCCTCAGGGCGCCGCCGCGAGTCCAGTATCTCCGGCAGGTCTTGCAAAAGTGTCTTGGCTGGGAGAGACTGTAGTTATTGAAGTAACAGAACTTTGTGTTTGTGGATTCGCATCGAGGGCATTTCATGGCTGCTTCTGGCATCGGTATGTTAGCCATCCGGGCTCTCTCAGACATGGAGCCCGGCCGGACAGATCCGATGCCACCACCAGCGGCATGAGGCTGTGGGGGTGGTGGCGGTGGCAGCAGAGGCTGAGAAGCAGCAGATGATGGAATTATTAAAGTATTTGTGGTGCCGCCTCCAATTTGCTGATTTTGTTGCTGCAAAAATTAAATCAGAAAGTAGAAATGAAACATCTGGTATATTCAAGAAATTAAAGATGGATGTAACAAAGACATGATCCAAGAAAAGAAAATAAAGAAGGTAGCTAGCTAGGAAGAGATTATAAACAAAAAGGGGATTGGGAATATTATTTATCTTTTGAAATTGCTTTTTCCTCAAAGAAGCCATGGAATTAAAGATATGAATTAGGGAAAACCCTTACCTGCTGCCAGTTGGAAGGATCAAGATATGCTGGAATGGAAGAAAAAACCATTGTTTCTTGATATATTTTCTCTCTTTTGTAAAGGTTATTTGGTTCTTGGAGGTGTATAGTGGAGAATCACATCAACTAGAGAAAGAGAGATAATAAAGAGGAGAATGAGAATAAGGAGCTAAAATAAAGGAGGGAGCTTTATGAGTGTGCATATATATACACACATGCACAGTCACACTAGGGGGAGAGAGAGAGAGAGAGAGAGAGAGAGAGAGAGAGAGAGAGCAACAGCCAAGTACTAATTTGTTTTCACTCTGTCTAGTTTTGTTTTATTACTTTTTAGGGTCTTGAGAAGGCGATGAGTTACTTATCTCTTTAAGCTTCTTTTTATCTTCTACTGAGGTGGCACCCCAGCCGGCCCTTTGATCGCTAGTGAGTATCGGTTTGTTCGCTCCTGAGCTTAAATTTTGCTAAAATGCTAGTCATCACATGTATGTTATAAAAATAAATCGTTGCGATTTACATTTCCCCATAATGTTTCTTTATTTTGATCCTGCGCCTCTCATTCTCTGAAGAAATCACTTTTCAGAAAATCCTTTTTCGCAAAAGCTTTAGCAAAACAACCCTACACAATATTGTTTAAAGAGAGAGAGTGTCTGTGTGGGGTGTGTGTGAGATTGACTCCAATTAGGTAAACTGCTGGATTTACACAAGCATTAAGCAAAATGTGTGTTCATTTCTAATGTTACTTTTCAAGAAATAGATTAATTATTAAGGAAATTATTATGTTGGGAATTTATTTAATTTAATTTTTCGACAAAGAAAAAGGTGATGAGGAGAGTAGTCTTTGGGGGGATATAGTTTTTAGTGGAAACAACAGTGTCCCGACCGAATGAAACTTTTCTGAGCGCCGGTCATATATCGCCGTCCCCACACTCTTTACTTTGCATGGGAATATGGGGGCTACTTGCACCCAATCCATATATACTCGCTCTTATTTTTAAGTTTATTTATATTATTGTGTATCTGCAGCTTTGTTCTGCCTGGCGGTACGGGTAAAATTCGACTGTAAAATTAAAAGAGAAGAAAAAATATTCTGAAGTTTGAATTTCTTTTGGAAAAAAAAAGACAAATAGACAACCGTTTGTGTTTTTTATACCTAAGGAGTAGGCAATGCATGTACAATATGAGTGAAAATTTTCTAACACCCATATTCACCATCATCGTCTATGTATTGTCAGAATGCAACCATCACCATTTATATTATAGCTGCCATGATCATCAGCCATCACGGAAAATTTTCTATAATGACTCCGAATAGTCTTGACTAATTAAGAACTCATCTATGAGTTCATGGGCTCAAATTACACGACAAAATAAAGCCCCAGAAATTCACATCATTTTTTTTTTTTTACTATAAAAGATGGAGCAGGTACTTCCGGATTACCAGAACCATCACCATCTTACATTTGTTGCAAGTACAAACTAATGGGTTCATGTTGAAACATCTCGATAATTTTTTAGGAGTAAAAAATAAATAAATAAATAAACCTCGGAATAATTATAATTTTACAACCCTAGATGTTAAAAACTAAAACCATAGGGGGTCCTTTCAAAATGATCTTCAATAGGTTTGGGGGTCATTCCTCAACGCATAATACGATGCTAAAAGGGCGAATCTAGAAATTTATAATTCATAAATAGCACATACAGTTTCGTTAAACACACACATACACAAGAAAAGTAGGGAAAAAAAATATGACTAAGCAATGTTAGTTCATAGATAATTTATGGACTGAATAATTAAAATTTACTTATTTTGTTAGCACGAATAGTTGGCATTACCATTGTAATACAAAACTTTCGTAAATTCTTCTTAGTTAAGGAAAAAGTACGCCATACATGTCTAAAGTAAAACTTCACTTGCAAGGATTACTATATAATACAAGTAACAATCAAACCGAAACAAAGCATAACCATTGACATGGACCGTTCCACCCACCAAATAGATTTGACAAATACAAATAATTCAATCTAACATCGTCGACAACAATGTCATGCTCACATTGAGTTTATTTGAAAATTATGTAAATCCCGTTCTCTCACCAGATATACGATAATTATTATATTAACAACAAAAAGTACACATATAATAGGAAAAGAGATGGTTTTTTTATTCGTCCACATAAGTGGAGGGTTGCAAAGAGCACAAACACAATAATGTGCCATCCGGATGGAAGGAGAGATCTTTTTTTATGAAAGAAGAATTTGGCTTTATAGCCGCTTAGTAAAACCAAAAAGAAACAATAATAAACAGATATTACAAAAAGAAAAAAGCCAAATGAATTTGCTGCAAAATTGACAAACTCAATTACTGTTATTGCCTGATACACACCTGAAGCATATCTACATTCGATCTCAAGGAATAATTTCTGCATAATAAAGTGGTTTTCTGAAGAATATTCCTTTAAAAGGACATCCATCAAAATACCCAGCTATCTTGCATTTCCACCATTTAGCGTACAATTGTTGCCAAAGTAAAGAAATTGCATTTACAAACTTGAGTGTTTGAAGAATTTAACGATACCTTTCTCATTTAAAACTCGTCATCGTACCTGATTGCACGCGTTAATTTCACAGAACCAAGCATAGCATATTCATTCAGGTAGTGCGAGATCTTTGATTCAAATCTCGAGTCATTTCTCAAGTTATACATGGGAATAAAACCCCCATGTACAAAATAAGGGCATTTCATGTCATTTGCACTGTTTTGACCTGAAATTCTCAGAATCGAGAAGCTTAAGTATTAGTTTCTCCAACCTTTTTGAACATACAGATGGCCTAACTATATCTGATCTCCCTGGTAGCACACAAGGATCTTTCTTTACCCCAAAAGTTTCTAAACACCAACCTCCTGGTGTCAGTTGGCCATTGGATCTTCTCAATACTTCTTTATCAATTTTATCAACAAGGGGGTCGTCCTTCTCTATTTTATGAGCAAAAAGGGCTCCACTCTCAATCATTTCGTCAAAATGGTCGGTCGTCAAATTCATAGGTAGTTCCTTTGGAGGATCATCCCATTTCATAAAACGCAAATTATGATTTACTGTCGTGTTTTGGTAGTCCTTATGGTTACATACAACAGTGTGAAAATAGCCTTCTTGAGAAGAGAGGAAATTTGTGTAGTACATGAGAAGAATGCGTGGGAGATTGTCCCATCCCCAAATACTGAACTCAAGAAACGATCTTGTAAGAACCACCCAAGCAGATCCTAAGAAAGATGACAAGGACAAAAGGAAGTGCAGTTTATAAGGGTCCCAACTTTTTATAAATATGCAAACTATCAAACAACAGAAGCCACCATTACGAATTACGCACATACTTCACTTTTAACTACAAATGCATTTATTACAGTTTCAGATTAGAAGACTGACGATATTCCTTTTGAGTAAAATGTGTAGAGAGCAACATACAATTTGGACACCAAATTCGCATATAACTCTTCGCAATGTCTAGTGACAAACTGAATAAATTTGCACATAACTCTCTGCAATGTCTAGGACAAACTGAATAAGCAATATGCAATTATCAGAAAATTTTGTGAGGAATACCACTAGTAAAGTGAAAATTAACCTCGCTTAAACCTAGGTGGTAACAACGAGCGAATAACCACTGGACCCAAGATATGACTAAGTGGATACTAAATTAAAGAGATTTTCCTCATGAAAAGTTGAAGTGCATTATTAGCGTCCCTTCCTATTTTTCGTTATGCAGATAAATCTTTGCCATGTCTAGGAAAGGACTGAATAAGCAGAAAGCTATTATCAAAAGTTTGTGATATGCTAAACTGGCAAAAGGATCTCAATTAATTCCGGGTAGTAGCAATGAATAACGATTAACCAGTCACTGGACCTAAAATATCGACAAGGTAGGAGCTCTGTTTAAGATAATCTAGCCCTAAAAAGTTAATGCGCAGTTTTAGAGCACCCCTTCCTATTTCCCCTTGTTTCTACCTAATTTGAGGAGCTCTTTGTTTGCATTGGCCAGTGTTTCTATATTCTAGCCCAGATATTTACTTACTTCTTCTGTTACTGCATTCTTACCCAGAACTCACCTGACTTTATCAGTTGATGTGTGCATAATTGCATAAACATTATATATTCAGGTAATAAGAAGCTTGCAGCTAGGTAGGATCTTCATCTATGATCTTCAGGCCAAAACCTCGCAACATGCCAACATTCGCACCATATTCACGTATTATGGTGTATGGATATTACTAGAACCACACCACTCCACTCGAGGAATCGATGGAATTATTTTTTGTGTGAGATGAGAGCGTGTGTGTTTTTTCCTTTTTTGGTCAAATACTGGTAAGAATCATTTGCATGTACAACAGATTGTAGATTCACTAAGCCTATTCGAATCCTAATGGAATTCTTCAAGACATGAATTTGTAATCTCACTTATTAGCATTCCTATTTCTAATCTAAGAGACCATCCAAATTTTATTAGGAGTCCTATTTCCAGCCCATAATATTGCTGAGCCTATATAGCTTGCTGCTGCACCAATTGAGGCAGACCAAGCCCAAAATCTATAATCGCCCACTTGTACATAGTGGGTGCAAAATATGCATCTATATGCTTCCGATCTTACTATACATTCCATTTGCACTTGGAAAATGACCTTATGACCTTGAATATATCATCATCTGACTATGCATTCCTTTGACATTTTATATATCATCTATGATCCTTCTAAGCGTTCTCACAGTTTTATGCTACTAAGCCCTTGCTTGAACATATGTCAGCGATTATATTGCATCATTGAGAAGCAACACACTATAACAGGTCAATCATGAACAATCAAGGTGTTAATGAATGGTCTTCCTAAAATTATATGCTATAATAGGTAACATTAAAGCTTCCACCTATATTTTTACCCAATTTGGGATCTTGTCAACCAGAATTGTTGATCTTGACTGATTGAAATGTTGACTCAATTTGAGATTGAATCTTTTTCGTATATTTTTCTGATTTTGGAAAAAGAATTTCTATTTTGGGCAAAATTGCATTAAATATGAATTATAATATTTGCTCTTATATCAATATATTCTGATGGTTCTACCAGTCTCAAACATTTTCAGTTGGACAGTACATGCCCCTTTTTTTCCAATTCAGAATGCCCTGGGCCTGGGAACTCCTTCATACTGAGAAGCTGCACTTACTATTTTCCAGTTAACAGATTCTATTATCTGATTGAAAAATAAAATTCATATCTTGTTCAGATAATTTGAAGCAAGGTAGAAAGCAGTACTTACACCACCAGAAATACATAACAATTTGAATACAAGGAATAAACAAGAAAAGCTGCAACTGGTCAAAGTAAATTTCAGGAAATACCTGTGAATAATTTGAAGGAAACTGGCAGAGATCGTTTCTCTTTTGCCCAAAATACACCAGATTTCTTTGAGTGATATAAGCCAGGATCTATAATAATAGGTCTAGCTCTTTGATGTCTGCAAAAACATACACAAGAAACTGAGAATAACTAACAAGAAGGACAACCAACGAAGAATAACTCATTTGCACATGTGCAATATTCTGCTGAGACGAGCCAAGGGTATTAGTTGTATGCTCACTCTTTCCAACCAAGGTTACTTGTATGCTCAAGGAAATTCAGGTCTCTAGGCAAGTATGAGAAGATATGCATGATATCTGGAAGAAAAATAAAATTGTTGAGCGCTTAGATAAATGATAAATCAACTAATTCAGTGAGTACTGTTGCATGAGAATTGTAGCTACCTTGACAAAAGGGTAAAATAAACATTTAACAACAGATAAGGACACATAACAGCTCCATGAATTCAGAAAAAAAATATCTACAAAAAGGATGAAAATAAAGTAAATGTAGTGAGATAGCTGATAGAAGTACACATCCAAAGAAAAATGAATAGGTCCTTAGATGCCCTCATGCCTGTAAGCGGTTGATAGATATCCAAAAGGAGATTAGAGATAAAAGTTAAAAAGGAAACAGAAAATTAGAACTAGAACTAGTGCGGGTAAGAGAGAACACTGTAAGATGCCTACTCTATAACCCACCCCACCCCACGCCCTGGCTGACCAAAAAATGAGCACATCCATGGTCACACACAATTTGCTTTCGGAAAACAGTAAATTAAGCATTCATATCAGTAAGAAACACAATATCAAGACAACTAAAGGAAGTGCACACCTGCGGATGCTTGTAACCATGAAAAAAGAAACAAGATGAACTGGAAAATATCCTTGAGATCGGAATAATATCTGCAGTTCCTCAGTCACTTGCAAACCAATTCGGCCCTCACTTAATCTAGTTACTCACATCGAGCCAATGCTCTTCCATCCCAACCACATGCAATTAAGAAACTCAAGCTTATCTTCTATGTCCAAAACAATAATAACAGTGTTGTTCCGGTGATATGAATAACTGTAGTCTTTAGCTAATAATAAATATATCAACTATCATATACAATACGAAAGTATGACAGATCGGAAGAGCACACCGAGCCTTCAAGCACTCCCACTTCATATGACCTTCCCTGTAAAATGATACACCTAGAAGCAACTTGATTTTATAATATCAAAACAAGATCTTCATCTATTCCTCTATTTGCGTCAAGCTTAACCTCAGCAGTTGGTCTAACCTCATGTCCAGCATCATATGCAATATAACAAGAACCAACATGATTCTACAACAAGAACTAAGCAGGACGATCTAACGTCCTGATTTTCTCCACTGCACTCTCACCTGCTAATGTAGGACAAATAACAATTCCGTTAGGATTTAGGTTTTAATTTGTGGTTTTGTTCTAGTAGGATTTTAATTATTTTAGGTAGTTTTCCTTATCTTGTTAGGATTTTAGTTACTTTGCTTATTTTATTTACTTTCCCAGATGTACTAGAATTAGGTGAATTGTGTGACTATATAAAGAGGGGCTATGTAAAGTTTTAACGAGTTTCTACTCTTGTACTTGGTGGATTCCGAGTTTTCATTACTTTCCAAGGTTTTCACTAGAATTCCTTGCTTCGTGCTACGTCAAGTGGTATGAGAGCCTGGACTTTCCCCGTATCCATATATCTTGCTTCATGTTCCAAGTTTGTGGTTTATCTATGGTTGAATTTCCAATTGCTATGCCAGACCTTGATGCTCATAATCAACTAATTGATGCTCGAACTAGGAAATTTAATGGATTGCTTACGAAAGTTGAGGAAATTCGTCAACTAGTGTTACTTAAGTTTGGAAACAACGTTGCAAATTGTAGTGGAATTAATGGAGACAATAATGTAGGACACGATATGATGGCCAAGGTCAATAACATGATTAGACCTGCAAAAGTTCACAATAGATTCTGATACGAAGGAGATTGTATCACGCAAGCCAAAAAATAAGTGATGACTATCTACATTCTATGTGTGTCGCATAATGATAAACTAGATGTGGATATTGTTGAGTCCAATATTGAGTTGGACGAATTTGATGTTGTGAAACTTGACAATGACCCCACTACAGAAGATGGGAAATACTTCGATTGAAATAATAGAGGGGGAAATAAAAAAAATAAAAAAAAAAACAAACAAACAAAATGCTGCACCAAAATGGTTCCAACAATATGATTAAACCTACAAAGACTCACTGGCGAATCTTTGGTAAATGAAATCGAAGACTTTGATAAATCTCCAACTTCAGACTTGGGTTTGAGTGGTAGCATTATCAATGTCAATCAGGAAAGTTACTACACCAAATATGCCATTCAACTGGGCAATATGCTACCTGAATATAAAAACAAAAAGGTTAAAACGAAAGAGACATCTTTCATGGAAAAAAGGCAAGCTTTACTTGAAAGGGTTCAAGATAAGAAAGATACCACAGGAAAAGACCAATAAATCATATGAAACTGTTGGTTTTGATATTTTGAAATAGTAGCCTATTGACCATGGAGATTTAGTCATGAATCCATATTTGTTGGTTGGCCAAATTATAGTAACAGCAAATCTTGACTTTGATAAATAGATTCAGAGGACTAAGATATCAATGGTGGCTAACAGTTTGGATATTTGCAAGATCTGTCTACTCATTTGCTTTGGTAACATTGTGGCTATAGGATAAGTTGAGAAATAGATTATTCTTTCAAGTTATGCTTCCTTCAAAATTAAAACTTGAGGCTATTTGGGGCTAGATTTTCTTTAAGTGGGGGAGTATGATGTAGTATAAATAACAATTCCATTAGGATTAAGATTTAAGGTTTTGATTTGTAATTTTATTCTAGTAGGATTTTAGTTGTTTGAGGTAATTTTCCTTAATTTGTTAGGATCTTAGCTCCCTTTTCTTATTTTATTTACTCTCCTAGTCATACTAGAATTAAGTAAATTGTACGCCTATATATAGGGGGCAAATGTACAGTTCTAATTCATTCAATTATTAATAGAATTTCTTGAGTTTTTACTCTTATTCTTGGCAGGTTTCAAGTTTTCATTAATTTTAAAGTGTTTTCACCGGAACTCCTTGCTTCGTGCTGCGTCACCTACTCACATCCTTTCTTTCTCTGCCACAAACCTAGAACCAACTAGATTTTTGTGATATCAATTGAGAGCATCCACAATAGAGTTGTTAATTTAACTTGCCACATAAGCAATGAAGTAAGTTTTAAGTGATTGTTAAATGATATGTAGCATATTAGATTTAGCCATTGATTACTCACACATTGGAGGTGTTAAATTAAGCTCATAGAAGGTGTTAACTTAAATTACAACCAAAAGTTATTGGTCAATTTCTATTTTTTGTTTCCCCAAAAGTCCATAGTCAACCATTATTACTATAAATTAAATTTAAAAACAAAGGAAACAATGTCACCTCAACTGTTAAAATAATTGTTAAATTTAACAACAAAATTAACTTGAAGTTAAAAAGATTCTTTCAGCACTTCTATTAACACGTCCAATGTAGCTCTAATTTTCAATTGTTAACTAACAATGAAACTAAAAAGATGTTTTACCCCACCAATATAGATGCTTTGACAACAGTTTTGATTTAATATCTAACATAGGTCTAGCATTTTTAAACGTGTGCAAGTGAGGAAGTTTTACCAATATTTCAATAGTATATATTCTCGGGATAATGATGTGTTATCCATTATTACAATCTGCGGAAGCTAAAATATGTGATTGTTGACCTTGGAGGCTCACCTTCCTTCTAGTGTCTCATTGGAACCCATGAACCCTCATTTTCTAAGTAAATGAGCTGACCAAATCCATGTGTGTTCACCCAACATCCTTCCAATATCGGCACTCAAACAAGGAGTTTGAGACATGATACATCCGGCAGTTGCTAGGACCCAACTCACAGCATGAATATAACAAACCCTGCTCCATGTATAAAGAGACAAGCTTCATCATCTGCCTTATCAAGAGTGGATTTCCAAGTCCAACAGGATTCTACCACAAAAGGGACTCAATCTGCTAGCTATAAGTAAGTAAATGATCCTTCATATTCCGAGGATACACTACAGACCTGTGTAATTTTCCTACTCATTCCATTCCTCTACTGACAGAAGCTCGGCATCTATAACTAGCATAAATAAGTATCCAGTATCAACTAATAAAAACTGAAGAAGGTATTTCAGGTACTAAATTAAACTCTTAAGTTCAGTGCCGCAGCCCTCAAAGTTAGGAGAAAATACCGGTGCAGTAAAATCCCCAATCAAATGTTTTACAGGTAATACCATCACACAAACAAAGAATATCAACATTACACAACCACAATCCAATGTAATTACTCGTCAACATTTAAAACACTAAAGAGAAACTTAGACTAACCATCCTGCGGCATCAACGGATAATCAGAAGCACAGAGGTTAATAAACCAGTCCCAACGCTTGGCTTGCCGCAACAGAACTGCAATTGCGTGAAGCATTGACGCAGTTATCGTGGGGCCTTTACTAGTCACCAAATCAGCCTTCCTTATGACCATCACATTCCCAAACTCCCTCATTACCAACTCGTGTTTCGCATACTTTGCCAACTCAAGCCTTTCACTGTCAGAAGCCTCGAAATCAAGATGAAGTAAATAATAGTTGCGGGGATGGTACACCGCCTGAAGCAGGCGTCTCAGCCTCCCACTATCGCCGCTTGTACCCGAGATAAAGTAAGCAAATCGTGGTAATTCCGGGAAAAAGAGAGCATCTTCTTCATCAGAGGAATTAAGCGAATCTAAGCTCAGTGACCTTGACTTTGGAAATGAATAATTACTGGGTTTGGAACGCAATAAAATTAGAAAAAGAATCAATAAAAGAAATGAAATAGAAATCAAGACTACAGAAACTGAGCATTTTCTATGATGGAAAATTCTATTTTGAGATCGTTTCATTGCTGGGTTTTCTTCCGGGGAAGTGGTTGAAGAGCAATTTTTAGATTTACGAAAAATGAGCAAAGAGGGTTTCTGGTGTCGGTCGTCACTAGATTTGGGGGGACTCAGGATTTCGGTTTAACGTACATTAGAAGAAAATGGTGGGTGTCGGATTGAAGTTTTCTCGGTAGGATTTGGGACTTTTCGAGGGAAAATAAATTGGTCGGACTCGGAAGCATTTGAAATTTGTTATATTCATAAATTTCCTGTTTCAAAATTCAAAGTTGCATTCTTTTTTCCTTTTTTTTTTTTCAACGTTACATTCACCTGCCCATTTTTTGCCCAATAATTGTTTTATTTTACACATTTTTTAGTTTTTACGTGAAGGTTCTCAAATAAAATGGTCTTCGTCAATTTTTTTTTTATTTTTTTAATATAAGGGGAGAGGAGGGATAACAGGGGAAGGGTAGATATGATTTGAATCAGACTTCTCATTCAAAGTATAAATATCTAACCACTGTAACACTTATTCAAATCACAATTTCGTTAAAAATTTTGACATTAGAGTAATCCTTTTTTAACAGCACTAAACTTAACATGTATTTTTTTGAAAGGAACTTTACAACATGTGTTAAGGGGCATTTAAATATCCTGAGTGCTTTTTTTGTGGGAGGGGGTGGGGCCGGGGGGTTTCAAATAGATTGCATAATAATAATTTTTTAAACTTTTCATTTATTTAATATTTTCTTTGGATGGTTGGGTGTCTATTTACTTTTTAATGTTCAATGGTCCGATTTGCTGTCTCCAAACCCATCTCATTTGTTGTCAGTTCAATAAAATTGTTACACGTAATTAATTAATTAATTAATATTTAATTAACTAAAAAATGTTGACTTGTAGATTAATATTCAAGGTTATGGTAACTTTTCAAATCTAGTTCTTTCTCCCCAAAAAAATAAATAAATAAATAAATAAATAAAAATAAAAAAAAAACCCTTTTCAAATCTAGCAATCGTTTTTTTTTTTTTTTTTAACCATGAGTCTAACGTATTTACACAATTTTTGTGGCTTCTGACTAAAACAGAGGAACAAACATGTCTAATTTTAACTAAATTTGAAACTAATAAATAAAAATAAATATATCATACTTTCCAATTTTAAATTCTAGTATTTGGTGTTATATGTGTGTGTGTATAATATATTTTAACACAACCAAGATCGCATGAATTCCATTAAAAAAAAAAAGATCACAAGTATTGATTTTTTAACTTATTTTTTATTACTTTTTATTTCAGTTAAAATTAACTAACATTAGTCAAAACTCATGTAATCTAACGACATCATAGTTAACTCATGAATATTTAATTAAGAATTTGATTAGCTTCTACTACAATTCTTTTTTTAATAAATATTTTTTACATTCTTTATATTATAAAGGGATTGTGTATATGAGGGGACCTTCGTAATATATATATATATATATAACTAATATTATTTCTTTTCAGGGGAAAAAGGCTAACATCATAATCAATTTTTCAGTAAAATGGTTAGATTGCTATAAATAAAAGATAATACTGAAGAAAAAAAATTTCAAGTCTTAAGAGTTAGGGACAGAAGATTTGATCCAGTCATTTCAATAAGCTCTTACAAAATTGTATTATCACTAGATAGTGAAACATCAACCAAAAAATATAGAATTTGATATAGAAATATAAGAAATATCAAAGTGTACAATGTGGATGACGGAAGACGGATCAGTGAGCAAAAGCTAAAAATTATGCCATTGCAAGTTGCAAAGCGTAGTCATAAATAAATAAAAATAAAATAAGATAACAATATATTACACTTCTCTACGACCTTGGCAAGGTAGAAAGATAAATTCCAAATTAAAGGAGGGCAAGGGAAGGGGAATCCATCTTTGTTTTGGGCTTGCAAAATAATACGTAAATTATTTCCTTGAAGAAAATCAAATTAAGTCAGCGGCGTCCGGCAAACCTTGCCGGAAATCTTCTTCTCCGCCAAGATTTGATGCCCGTTTAAAGCGCTTTACGGGAACAAAAACACGACAGACGGGACAATTAGAATGCGAGTAAAGCCACTTATCAATACACGCTACATGAAAAGCGTGTTTACATGCATTCAACTGCCTAATCTCTTCTCCCTCAACAAAAACCGATAAACAAACCGGGCACTCGCCGGCAGCTTCTTTTCCTGGTGCCTCTTTTCTGTATTTAACTCCGCAAACCAATTCAAATTCTTCAGTTTTGCGCCGTATATCTCCGCTGGGTCGGGCAGGGCTCCGGCTACGGTGAAAAGGGTTCCAAGGGAATTTGAGAGCAATAAAGAATATGTAGACTAGAAACGGAGTAGTTATGACTGCTACAAGGCAGAGGATCGGAAGAGCGTCGTGAGATATCGGAGCTCCGGCGCTGCACCGCCGCGAATGGTGACGGAGCAGTTGAGTAAGTGGTGGTGGTGATCATGATAAGGTATAGAGTTTGTCTTGTTGATGACTACTGACTAGCTTTGTTTAAGAAGGTTTATCGTGGGTGTCCAAGAACAAGAGGATGCGGGCCATGTGATAGCAACTTGTGAGAACAATAAAAATGATAATTTCTTGTGGAAATAAACCCCACACCTTATAACTTGTCGGTCCGGTTATAGAAAAAGATCAGGCCCCCTGTAATTAGTGGTCAGACTCCACATTTAGAGCCTGATTTATTTTTATAGAAAATTTATATAACTTGTAGCCCTTATCTGCCCAACAAGTTTCATATGATTATTTGATGAGCAATGTTATGTCAGAATTTTAATTTTAAATCAAATCTTTGTGTCTTTTATAATGTTTAAACTTTCAATCAACTAAACTCGCCTAATTAGTTTCCCTCTAAATTGATGCTAAAAAATATTATGCTTGTTTGATATATACCATTGACACAATTAAAAAATTGAGTTTGTGTCAACAAACTAATCTTGTTTAAAAATAGATTTTGATCAAATAACACAGCATTTAAAGTACCATGCAACCAACATGGTATGATATAAATATCCACCACTAATAATTAAAAAATAGAAATAGATTGCTAAAAGATGAGAAAATTGCCAATCAGGGAAGTGGGTTAGCAGTTAGCTACTAATAATACAAGAATAGGAAAAAATGTGAAAAATATCTGGTACTCTATGCAAAGGGGCACAAAATGTGGGACTTACCTACTCATTGCTTCATTTTTCCTTGAGTATATAGTCTCTAATAACTCAAAATTTTAGTCAAGCTTAAGTGCTTGTTTGATTCGCATTATGAGAATCAAATTATAACTTAAAATTATAATGAGTTAGAATGAATAGTGGATATTTAATTGAAATTTGAAATGTATGTTTATAATTAAATAGTTGTTTAAGTCAGTTTCTAGATCAGTATAGGTGAAATTATAATGTCAACGTGTAATGGGAATAGTTTGGTTAAGTAGATAACTAATTTCTTATTGTTTGAAATTGAAAATAAGTTATAGTGAAGTTAAAATTATTTTTGAAATAAACGAATGTTCAAATAAGAGCCGTCAAGTGTAGGGGGTTATTACATTACATAAATCATCAATATGTAAATTCCTATTCAACTATCAAGATGCAAGAATATTCAAAAGCTGGTTAGATTTTTGTCTTATATCAACTTGTACTTCAAGAGTTTTTTGAAATATCATTAATTATAATCATTATAAATTATAATTGAAGACAATTCTAACTGACTGCCAAACAGATCCTTAAGCTTTTTATTTTTATTTTATTTATTTAAATCATAAATGGTTGTTACTTCTTAGATATGCGGTTTGATAGATATTGATAAGGAGAGTCCACTAGAGAGAAAGCATCAATAATTGAACAAGCGTGGCTTGCAACTTCCCGGAGGTCACTTATAAATGGGCACCAAATAGCAAAAAGTTGTGCTATTTAAACACGCATAAAACTTAGAAAAAAAAAACAAAGCTTAAAATACTATTTATAAGTAATCATTTAGGTAATAATCTTTTACACAAATAAGGTAAATTTAAAATCTTATCCCATGTATTCTGTAACTGTGGAAAAATAATTTAAAAATAAGACGGTAAATTTATCTTATTTTGTAAAAGATGACCTGAATGATTACCTACATATAGAGGGATTATACATAATTATGTATTAAGAATGATCTCTTGCCATGTATCTGACGTCCTGATTACAAAATGTACACTTGGTAATTTGTATGATCACTTTTTTAGGGAAAATATATATACAATATACTTTTTGATATCCACACCACATTTTTATAAAATTGAAGAATCCTAATATTTATTATTTGTAATATTTACGTCCCTAACTATTTTTGTCATATTTTTTCTCAAGTTCTTCGTTTAGTTATTACCCCATATTCTTAATAATGAGTATATGTTAAAAAAAATTTTGTTTTTGTACTTCGAATTTAGCAAAATATGTAATATTACTTTTTAGAGATATTACTTTTGTATTATTAAAAAACTTTAGAAAGTTCTAAGAACGAAATTTTTAATATCAAAATATTGAACGATACAAGATGTCACAGCTAATAAAATATTAAAAATACAAAAAATATGACAGAAATGCGTTAATGATGCAAATGTAAAAATTTGAAAAAATAAAGAAATTGAATGCAATTATGTTGTTGTATAGTTAATAAAAAAATATGGTGTCAATATAACTATTCTATTTTTTAATACATCACTTCATTTTTAAATTAATAGTAATCATATGAATACATGTGTTTTGCATGACTTTGTATACACCCTTTTCTTTCAAAATAGAATTACTCAATAGTATACCGCATATATGCGCTATTTTTCAAGAATTGCCGGCCCTCATTAATCATTATTACGAAGGTATGCTAAGTTAATTGGTTGTTATTTAATATAAATTTAGAATAAATTGACAAATATATAGTTTAAATTATTATTTTTTTAAAATAGTTATAAAGTTTGCAAGTAGAGCCATTGTTAATCGGACAGGTAATGGGCAAACGTTGCGCGATATAACACATGGGCCATGCTAATGAACTCTCACTTGCTTAAGTCCGCTCTAAGCAGGCGCGAGTGTTCACAAAAGTAACCACCAAAATTAAATCTCCGGCGGCAAAACGCCACCAGATTCCGGCAAAGTGATTACGACATTATCATATGGAGGTATAGTGTCCGCACGACAAAGTGGGCAATTCATATGATTGACCAACCACCTGTCTATGCACAACACATGAAAAACGTGTGTGCATTCATGTAATACTCTGACACCCTCACCTTTCTTAAACTCATTCAAACAAATAGCACAAACATCTTGTTTAGGGTCTTTAGCGTCCTTAGAGGCAACGAATAATTTCACTGCTGGATTGCTTTGCTCAGTGGCACTTGGGACCTGCTCTTGTACAATATTGCTTGTGTTCGGCCTTTGAACTCTAGAATCGTTCCTTCTTTGACTTGACAGGCAATCGCGTAACACAAACATGCAATGAAAAAATGCAACAATTATAGCACCGGCTAGTATTCCAAAAAATCCGACCACCACCAACCCCATTTTCACTCCTAGTATTTTTGATGAATAAATTCATTCATGTTTGGGGTATTCTGTGTATATAGATTCTTGTATCTAAGAATTTTTTGTTTTATAAATTCATGTTAATAATCATCTAGCGTTACTGGCACGGCCATTGACTGAAATGAATGACTGCATTTTTGGTGCTATTGGGCCCTAGTTTTGGATTTTTAGAAAGGAGCTTTTCAAGCTGGGGGCCGTTACAGCTGTCAAACACTGGGAGGCAGCCCAAAGAATCCTCTGAGACCTACTTCCAGATATGTTTTGTTAATATTATAATTAGTTGTATATCAGTGTGTTGTACGGAATAGAATAATTAAAAAAAGTGTAGTAATTTAGAAAACTAAATAACATAATTGCATTGCTTGCTACTAACTCATATACATATGTTATTAATATACATAAATAAAATCAAATTAAAACGCACAATATTTTTACTTAGCACAAAGCTAATTAAATTGTCATTTATAAAACAATATTATTAAGCAATAAAAATAAGAATAAGTAATTTTTACAAAATTAATTTCCTATTGAATATAGAAACTATGAGAAAAGGGGATACTAACTCCAAAATTACCATATACTCACATTCTTATTTAATAGGGTGTGGATGACATTCATTTATCAGAGTAAATTATTTTTTACATTCATTCTCCACCATATATTCTTGGAAAAAAAATTTTTCACATTTCCTATCACTATTCACTAAATCTACTCTAAAAAATTTAAAGTACACAGTTTCCTATTACAAAGTCATTAAAAAAGAGGCAAGTGAATAAATATTATAACAAATGATAAATTCTATATAATTTACCATTTAGTCCTAAAATTAATTTTTAACCAATTTTCATTCTAAAAAGAATTAAAAGAATTTTTTATTTTTATTCTAAATCATTATCATCAAATATTATTACGATTGTATCTCTTCAACTTAAATTTTCACCAATATATAGGTTCTTAGAGAAAAATAAATAATAAATTAGGTAACATATTAAACATATATCCCTAGATTTTATGAGGTATAGTTTATTGTATTGAATTAAAGTAAAAGTTTTGAAACTGATTTAATTTTACTTTATTATTATATCTCCAATCTCACGAGTAGGCACTTAATCGAAATTAAAAAAAAATCTCAATAACCCAATACTTGAAATTTGTTTATCAACTGTCAGAATATTAAAGAAATATTAAATCTTTAAAGATAGCCAAAAAGCTAATAGAGTATGTATAACAAATATTAACGGATAACAAATAGTATATTATGTATAGAATAAAAAATTATATAAATTTTTGTATATTATTATAAAATAAAATAATAGCAAAATGTAAGTAATGAATAAGTATTACTTTTTTCTAAAGAGAATGGATTATTATTATTATAAAATAAAAAATAAAAGAAGCATATAAATGTGGGATAGTGATTTTGACAGGAAAACTTACATATGACTACTATCCTACTTTAATATATATAAGATAAGATTATTTTTACTCCCTCAGAAATAATCTCCCTCCCTCGTATGAAAATATGTTCACTAGTTGTTGTATGTTTTCACATGCATTGAGAAATTTAATGTTATTGTGTGTTTGATTACAAATTGTTTGTCAAAGAAAATGTCAGTTTTCACTTAAATCTTCTTGGTCTACTCAAATATAGTTTTATTTTCTATGAAAAATATTTTTCATCTTGAGACTAAAAAGTGGAGATTTTCCTCAAAATCAAGGAACGAATTCCAAATTCCAATGAGAGGAGATGGGAAAATATTTTTCGTGGAAAACAAATTTCAATTCTTTTTCCACCCTCCAATCAGACCACATATTCTATGGTATCCAATTGATACCTACCATGTATACAGTAAACTTTATAAAATGGTGTCTATTGGACACCGTAGAAGGACTATCAATCAAACGCACCCATATTGAAAAATTTAAATTATGTACTTATTATTATTTAGAGTAACCTATTATTTATATCAAATTTACTTTAGATTAATACAATTGTACATTAAATAATGATATACTAGGAATATAAATAAATAAATGCTTTCTCAATAAAGCAAGTGAACTATAATTTAAGACAAATAAAAATGAATAATGAGTCTGTATTTGGGCAGAGTGAGTATAATATATAGCCTATATATAAATAATTGTTTTCAACACCATGTATGGGTAAGTAGGTGGCACTAATTTGACCATCCATCGTGTCTACATAAAGATAAAATGGTAAACACATATTCTCGTTTTTATCTTTTCCATGTTAATTAATAATCACATAAAGTTAATTAACCGAGATGTGTTACTTAACTTGCATAAGCTTAAAAAATTTCAAAAAGTAATTAAAATGTTAATTCAACTTTTTGAAAATGATCTCATAGCCGTGTAAACTCATATTAGTTGCAATTGAACTTAAAAATGTATTATTTGATTTGCCATTGAACTAGTTGGAACTTTCTGCAATTTTTTATTGAAATTTTAGGGTTTAATATTTTGTCATATTAATGACATATCAAATCTTAGCTTTTGAGAGTTGTACATTAATGTTTACAACAAGTACTGATATATAATGATATATAGTCATATATAGATGACTTTGAAAATGTCGAACGAAATTTGAGGTAATTCATTCGAGAGAATTGACCAAAGTCCAGTTATTCGAAAGTTATAATTAACGTTCGCCAATAATGGTTGCTAATGTATGTTTAAGCATTAAAACATTTGACAAGCAGTATAAAATGCCTACAATATTTCATTCTCCATTTTTAACTCCACCCGCATTGAGCAAATCAAGAATCGACATGAGGATAAAAGAGATCTAATTTATTATTAAAATGAGATCCTTAATTAATACACATATGTGCAGGGACAGATGTAGGTTGGGCTTGCCGGGGCTATACCAAAAAATTTTCTTTGCCGAATAAAAATATTAAAAATTTATGTATTAAAAGAATTTTTTTTTCTTACCTTGCCATCTTTGTTAAAATAAAAATTTTCTTAAATCTAGCCTGTGTTAAAGAAAAAAATCTTAAATCTGTCGCGTCTTTCTTAATTGACTTGCAATAACCTATCCTCTTTTTTTTAAACAACGCAATACTGTATTCTTGGGAACTCGAAGCACAGAATTTTTCTCATCTCGTTTGTATCCGAAAGAGGAAACTGCTAGGTAATCTCATTAATTAATCTGCTATAAAACACCTGAAAGATTTATCTGAGAAAGCAAATATCCTTTTTAATTACAACATATTAAATGTGAATCAAATTCATTAATAATTGAACACTTGTTTGCTTAGCAAATAATTCACTCTTTAATTAATTATAACTTATTAAACTAATTAATTTTCTATAAAGAGATTCCTTTCGCCACTCTCTTCACAATTACTACCATTTGTTAATTAATTAATTATGGTGTCATTCCTAATAAGACTGCACTTTTACCGTATAAATCACCGTCACATGCATCCATCTTCACGCCACGTTAAAAGATTGGTTTGCACTCAAGAATAATTAAGCCGTAATGTTCGATAACTTTTTCTATTTAGTCACATTTTTCTTGGGTCAGTATGAGCTTTTTTTACTCTCAAAATTTCCCCACTCCAAACTGTCTTCTTGTAAATTTCTCGAAAGCATTGAATCAGACGTGTGATTCATATAAGATTTTAGCAGTATTCTAAATTCAAAATTTTAAACTATTTATTTTTTTTATAAAAAAAATGTCTACGGCTTAATAGAAATATGTTTTGTTCAAGATAAAAAAAAAAAAAAAAGAAGAAATATATATATATATATATATGATATGCTTTGTTGGTCCCATCGGGTGTCCCTCCGCAAGCACATGCCTTTTAGTATATAATAATTTATGAATATTTATTTTTGCACATGCAAAGGTATAAACAATAGCGTGGAAAAGGCATGAATAAATAATTACATTTCACTAAGGTTCTTAAACCCTTTTTTGACTTTAGTAAACTTTTCTTTAACAAGTAAAATAGATCTGTATTATATATAGTAGTACAAATATGTAAGAATTACATTCAATGAAGCTCAGTGTAAAGTAAATAATAATAATAATAATAATAATAATAATACAAAACTAACTATACAGTTAGAAAAATTCACAAAACATGTAATTGTCCCATGTCCTCAGCGTAGCCAAAAGGCCACATCAGCTAATAATTTATTTTAAATCAAAGTTTAGTATGATTAAGTTAATTATGATTCAAAGAATAACATAATAAATAATAGAGGAGAGAGAATAAGAAATTAGTGGGTGAGTAAGCTTAAAACCTACCTCCATTATCAAAGGTCTCACTTCATATCAGCCACCGTATCACTTTTATTATTGAAGTGATGAATAGACAGCAAATAAAGAATTAAACTAGAAAAAAGGGAGGGGGAAAAGGAAAAGAGAACGGGGAATAGATAAAAATAACGAATTAAATAATTAGAATTTTTTCAATTTTTTATTTTCTTCTATTTTTGGTTCTGGCACTTATAGTACATAGGTGGGTACATGCATGTACATCACATTATTTTTTGTTCTGAAATCATTTGCTTCAAATTTGTATTGTGTCACTAAATGATTAGAGACACGCTTCTTTTGGGTCTTAATCTAGATAGAACTATATTCTCGACTTTGAATTCTCCTTGAGAAAGTGTAAAGAGCATTTGATGTCAGTTTTAGTACACCATTAAATATTAATGAACATTTATTCACATCTTTCATTTAAGAAAAAAAGTGTGCAAATAAGTCTTACTCTATTTAATTCAAGAAATTACTTTTACAATGAACTGGATCTCTTAATAAGGATATTTAGTTATTCTCAATGTTGACTTTTAACTCTCAATTCTAGAGTTTGATAACTGTTTTAGAGATATTTTTTAAACATCTATTTATCATATAAAAATCAAATAATATTGTCAGGTTTGTTCTAGATATTTTTTTTTTATGTTCATACTTATTCAGTCAAATATAGATGTTTGGAGGCAGTACCGCTCCATCGCTAATGGACAAAACTATATTAATCTCCTAGAATATTTACGACTTACATCAACTAAATATTCGATGTCTAGATCTTCATCTTCATTATATGTATTTGGTACCTACTATTTAGAAACCTCTTCAAACTTTGGCTTTGCATGATATAGACTTCACTTCCTTTTTTTTTTTTTTTTTCAATAAAGACTGCCTTAACATTGATTTGTGAAGACTAATTTTTAGAGAATTTCTAGTTGAAAATTAGATAAAAGTCATGGATTTAGTTTAAAATCATTATATAAAAAAAGAATGTTTAAAAATGAGTTTGTAAAATCAACGATTTTGAAAAATAAAAACCACTCAATTCTTGACTTGTTACCCTGCACATATTAAAATTTAAACAGACTGTCACAAAAACGTCTTAACTAAAAAGAAACACTTCAAGGGATCAAAGAGCTAGCCCAGTAGATAAGGGCTTTGTTCCTTACCGGGTGTGCCCAGGTTTGAATCCCACCATCCCTCCCCTCCATTCCTCCTTGTAATAGAGAAAAAAAAAAAGAAAAAGAAACACTTCACTGGCTGAGAATGTTCAAAACTCTAGGTTCCAATCTAATAATAACATGTCAACTCCCAACATCCATATCATGAAGTCAATTTTAGTACTTTAAAGCACTAAACAAAATAATGTGGATGATTGAAGAAAAGTTTGTGAATAATTGAGAATATATATATGCATCACTTTTTATTTATTTATTTATTTATTTATTTTTGGGTTAAAAAGGATCAGAAAAATGAGATATTATGCAAAAGAAAAAAGGGAATAGGAATGAATTAGTGCCACAAAACAAAGCACTATAAAAAAAAAAAAAAGCCAAATTAATTTTCATTGATAAATATATGATAAGGTTCCTCCAAACTGAGTACCATATTTTAAGACCCGTAAACTACTTGACAACGTCTCAACAACATAAATTCATCACTATTTACATGCGTTGTGTTTGATGTAAGAGATTGTAGACATTAAATGGTAATAGAATTAAACGTTGGCCTCATAAAATATGTAATTGTTAATTATTTGACCAAGTATTTTTCTTTCACTTTCTTTTTATATTTATTATTATCTTATCTCTAACATTATCTTTCTCAAAATAAACTTATCAACTTTGACATGAGAAAATAATGAAGAAACCAATTTGTACAAGTAACTAGCCAGAATTGATTGCCAATGACTAAACCAAAAATTGAGACTTTTAATATCTGGCTAGTGTTCTGCAAGGTATATTTAGACTCGAGGAGTAAAATATTATGTATTAATGGAGTTTTGTCAATCATTACAGTATTTAGAGCATCTACATTGTTAGTGCTAAAATTAACTATCCACAGAAGCAAAAAGTAAAATTATTAGTGATTGTTAAAGGACACCTAAACAAGTTAAATTTAAATACTAATTTGTGTCATATTGTTAAAAGTGTTAAATTTAATAATCAATTCAATAGTCAAATAGTGAGCCAATCACAATTTAATTAAAATAAAAAAGAAGAAATAATACAACAAAAAGTGTTAAATTTATTGTTAACTTTAATAATAAAGCTAACAACTTGCTAAATTAAATGTTTTTAACAACTACTTTAATACTACCGCTATAGGTTGTTTTTTGAGTTGTTAACTAACAACTCCACTAACCATCTACTTTAGCATTGCCAATATGGATGTTCTTAAAGGCACCTAGATTGAAAACATAGTTTCAATCTCTTTTAAGAGCTTTACACTTTTTAAAGCATTATTATTACTTATGACGATCAAAATAATAGAGAAATGTTGTGGTTCCAAAATTAACAATACAATATTCCTCACATATTATTTATCTTACAATCCTGGAAAAATAAAATAGTATAAGAATACGTGATATTTGTTTAGATTTTTTATAGAAACAGATCAGATTTTGAGTTTGAAATCCGATCACCAATTACATGAGGCCACGTCATCTGATAGCCGGACCGAATGTGAGTTCTAAAACATATAAATAAGAATTCTTTTATATTTTAAAATACCAATTTCATTATAGAGCCCAACTATTGGTGCACTTATTGTACTCAACGACAACCTTGTGGGCCAAATGATAGACTTACTGATAGAGGCTTTTTTTTTTTTTAGATAAATGAATTATATAAGATAAGTGGATCGAACCCTTAACTAAAAATTTTAGAGAAAAAACCAATAGGCTGTTAAACTACATGAAATCTGCACATGAGAGGAACTTTATTCTTACTCATTCACACAAAAAGCAGGGCCCACAACATTTCTTTATCCACAGCTAGGTTAAAATATATTTCACATTTACAAAGATAACCCTCCCCAAAGAATATATTCTATAGTGTCTATTGGACACTTTTTATAATATCTCAAAGATTATGTGGCAAGCTCTCATTAAATACATTGGGGGCTGATGGACCCAATGTGTCGAACCGGTGCTGTCAAAAGGTGTCTAATAAACATCAGAACAACTGCTCTCCAGACTCCAAAGATTTCAATTATGATTGGTTGATAAATAAAATTAAGAATATTCTTTTATTTTCCACCATAATTATAATTAAAATTTTAATTACATTTTGATAAAAAAAAGGACTCTAATTTAGAAAGAAGGAAAAGGAGATAAATATTTTTACGGCTAAGACAATTTAGCTTCCAATCGATACGCAAAAGAATTATGCTATCTCAAGAGTATCGAAAATTCTATAGTCATGAACAATTAAGAACTTATGTGTTTAAGAGCTCAATTTAGCAATAAATTAAGTGTTATAACATATTCTTAATTTTTACTAATATGGTACTCTTCAGATACAATAGTAAATTTTGTTCACATGCATGAATGATACGTAAATTATAAATTTTTGAGTTGTTTTTAAAGAAAAGAAATCCTTGATAAGTCCACTTGTTGATGATGTATAACGTATTGGGAACAGCCAAGAAATGACCCTTCCAAGTTCCAACCCAACATATATATCCACCACCTTAAATATATATTATATATTTATATAAAAGGGCAAAAAAAACCAAAATGGTCCAAATTGCACCGTCACCGTTAACCCTGACCTGACCTGGAGCCCAGAATTATTCAGTGTAGGCTTATACCTCTTTGTTCGCTTCACAATCAGAGTCCAATTGCCCTTTCCTTTTAAAATCACCCTAGCCACCCCGGAAACGCGTTTTCCCTTATCTTCAATCATGTTTGAATTCTCTGCCTTTTGCCACTGCATTGACACCCGAAAACGGATTATGTTTTGATATATCTGTACCTTTCTGACAAATTTCTTGTGGATTTGTTAGAAAATTCACGGGTGGTTTGATTGGGGGCAAAATAAAAATAGGATAAGAAAGAGGGTTTCTTGTCATTTAATTGTCGAAGGGCCATAGATTAGAAAGAGAGAAGAAGAAGATGAGGATTGTGCGGACTATGGATTCTTCAGAGTGCCCAAGTCTTTGCGGATTCTTGGTTGTCGAGGCTTATCCCAAAAGCTATTCTTCCAAGATCCCCTCAGATTTGGTCCTTTTCTTGGGCCTTGGCTTCATAGATTGGTAATTTTTATCTTTCTGCTGTATCTTTATGCCTACATATATTTTATTGGTATAGAAACAATTAGTCCTTGTTAAAAAAAAAAGATACATATTTTACATACATCTTTCTTTAAGAAATTACGTAGAGGGATTATGGATTCGATGTCTCTAATTTAGTGTCTCCTAACTGGCCTTGGAGGGTTGAAGGAGATTCTTGGGTTAGGGTTAGGTATAAAATTCAACGAGGTTTTCCTTGAATCTGTAATTTAGGGGTTAAAGTTGTATTTCCTGACGTTTTCCTTTGGGTTTCATTTCTTGCTTTTTTTTATTGTCTCCATACTCTCCTCCTCCTCCTCCTCCTCCTCAATTATTATCTTTTAAGAAAAAAATTGGGTTTTTTTATTCACTTCCTCTTTGACATAGGATTCTTAGGATTTAGTTAGCTGGAAAAAAAAAATTAAAAAAGAAAAGAAAATCCTTGGACAAACAAGTTCAAGTAATGTTTCATTGGAGGTGGTGATTTGTAGATGGGACTGACATGATGGAGGAGTTTTTAAAGATTGGTTATTTGTCCAAATGGTTATTCAGGTGAATTTTATAGTCCAGCCTTCAGAAATTGCTTTTACACCCAAGGATTAGTTTATGAGATGGGAGATATCCTTCTCACTGCACTGACAATGGAGAATCATCACCCTTCAACCCACCTGTCAATGGATTCAAGTGCCTCGTCCTCACATGATGACTTGGACCTCGAGATGTATGGCCAAGTTGTTTTAACCCGTCCACCTGATATCAATTTACCCCTTTCGGCTGAGCGAAGCCCCCCTTCACAGCCTTGGAACTCCGAACACTGTGATATTCTTGATGTTGGATTGGGTTCCCAAATGTATGAAACTGAAAGCTTTCTGAGTGTCCCTAAAGTTGGGAGGAAGTGTGCAAAAAGGACTGATAGCATCTGGGGTGCCTGGTTCTTTTTCAGCTTTTACTTTAAGCCAGTCCTGAGTGACAAATCGAAAACAAAGATTGTACGTGATAGTAACGGAGCTTCAGGGTATGATAAATCTGATCTCAAGACTGATGTTTTCATGGTCCAGCATGATATGGAGAATATGTACATGTGGGTTTTCAAGGAAAGACCTGAAAATGCTCTTGGTAAGATGCAGCTTCGAAGTTATATGAATGGGCATTCTCGTCAAGGGGAGCGTCCCTTCCCATTCAGCGTTGATAAAGGTTTTGTTAGGTCTCATAGGATGCAAAGGAAACACTACAGGGGACTCTCAAATCCTCAGTGTGTTCATGGCATTGAAGTTGTTCCATCACCCAATCTCATGGTTTTGGATGAAGATGACCGAAAAAGATGGACGGAGCTCACTGGAAGGGACCTAAACTTCACCATTCCACCTGACGCAAGCGATTACAGTTCATGGAGAAATATGCCAAATCCTGAGTTTGAACTTGAGAGGCCACCTCCCCCAGTTAAGAGTAACTTTAATTCCTACTCGAAAAAGTTGGTCAATGGATCTGTGCTTAATCTGTCTACTCAACCAGCTAACCATAGCAATGGGGAAGCAATGGATCTATTGCCAGTCAGTTGCAAAAGGAAGAAGGACTTTTTTTCACAGGGGAATGAGGATGAAAATTATCCGGCTGTAAATCCAACTTCTGATCGAATCCCGGATTTGGAAGCTCACCCAAATGAACCACACTGGCTGAATGAATTTAATGGGGTGCTAAGGAATGTATATGGACCTGTTACAGCTGCCAAAACAATCTACGAGGATGAAGAAGGTTATCTGATCATGATCAGTTTGCCCTTCGTAGATCTTCAGAGGGTAAAAGTCTCATGGAGGAACACAGTAACTCATGGAATCATCAAGGTATCTTGCATGAGTACATCTCGCGTTCCATGTATCAAGAGACACAACAGGACTTTCAAGCTTTCAGATCCATCTTCGGAACACTGTCCGCCGGGAGAATTTGTCAGAGAAATTGCACTTTCAAACCGGATTCCTGAGGATGCTAATATAGAAGCATATTTTGACGGACCAGGGACCGTGCTCGAGATCTTGGTGCCAAATCTTCCGATCTGGACCGGAAGAACATGAAGTTCGTGTCAGCCTTCGTCCTCCACATGGAAGCAATGATCTTATGTTATCCTAAAGACGTACTTGATGAAGACGCAGTTGGGGTTGTTATGGGTGGTGCATCACTGTTCACTAACTGCTCGGTACGACAATGTAATTAATGAAATAGAATATGCATGCGATATTTGTTGCGTGCTGTTCTGTTTCTTCAGGCGCCAATTGATATTAATTTCTCCCCTACTGACGACTGCCTTTGGTTGTACCAACATTTGCTATTGAAGTTTTAGTTATTTGATGATGAATAGTCTGTTTGTTAGGCATATTTCTGCCAATATATATTATTATTATTAGTGTGAACGAATGAAGTCTGTTATTGGTTTGTAATTTGGATGCTATATGCAAGTTATTAGAAATGTTAAAACTTTTGCCTTTTCCAGCAACTCTGGATGGGAACCTGTCTATTTGTGATTTTTTGCGATGAATTGCCGTCGCTTAAAGCTAATATATTATTAGGATATATTTCTTCTTCTCATCTGATGGAGTTCTTGTCCCGGTTGGACAGGAAAGAAGCTAACAAATTCTTTTCAATAGATTGCAATTTTACATTTACCTACATAAATAAGTATAATTAGCAATCTTGCTTTAGAAAAGGAGTTTACCACATTTCGAATCGCCCAAGTGAAATCTTTCATATATATATATATATACACAAACTTGACAGGTACAACCCCAGGTTACAAATATATCGCAAACTCTTCACTTAGGCCCTTTTGGACTTAGAAATTTATATTATAAAATCAGTTACCTAATCTAGACTTTTTATAAGATGTTTAAAAAGTTACAGGGTAATTAAGGAAGATTGTTTAGTCCAAAAGCAGTGGTGTTATTTGTTGACCTCACCTTCCAAATGAATCAATTAAAAGAAAGTAATGGTCTCCCGCTATTGGTGGTATTCTTAAGGGTGCCCCTATTGGTGGTGTTCTTAGGGGTATAAGAACTTCGTTCACGTTTGTAAATGATGTCATTAAAAAAGTCTCTAAAACTCTCATATCTACTCACGTAATATCTTCAAACTGTCTATAAGGAGAGAGAGAGAAAAATCATTCCATATTTGTGAGTTTCATTCACCTTAGATATTGTTTTTGGGAACTTTATATAAATCAATCAATTTATCAAAGCAATATTAAAGATATATTTTCCCAAAAAACAAAATTCTATACTTCCAATTCCCAAGCTCTTAGTGTTCAAAATTCTTTTCCGCTTTTTCCTCCTTTTTTCTTCTTCTTTTTCCCTTTTTTTTTTGTGTCAAAGCTAATACTAATTATTAGTTTTGTCTCTTCTCATTGTGTTTTTGTCAACCGAATCTGCTATTATTATTCTTTTGTGTCAAATATCAAATATTGATTTCAACTATTACAAAAATTATCTTTGATAAATGAGTATTGAAACCATGAGTTACACATGTTGATTTTGTAACATTTGTGTAATGTATGAATTTAAAGAGATTTACAAACTGAGTATTTATATTTACATCACCACTTTTACTAATCACACCAGAGCCGGAGGGACTTATGGGCAAATGATCTTGAAAAATTCCATTAATTATTATTTTTTTTAAAAAAAAAGGGGAGAAGAAAAGGACAATTTTTTCAATTACACCTCCAAGGTAATTCGGTTTTGGGCTTTGGTCGTTCGGTGCATGCAATCTTAAACCATAACTTAATAATATAATTATATTAGTTTAATTCACAATTCATACTTCACCATATGACTAGCCGATTACGACAATAAAAAGTTTCATAAACCCTATATTTCATTACCGCTCGACTCTTATGCTCATCTCCAACATATTGGATTTCCCATATTTCTAGTTCAATTTGTAAATTGCTTCATCGCCGTTACGATCGTCCACCACAATCTACCAAATAGTCGCCATCTTTTTCACAATTTAAGGCATAAGCATTGTAATCACTTCTTATTTCTTAAATTCTTTGTCTTGTAAAATTTGAAATATAAATAACATATAATGTTTAATAATTAATTAACACGTTATTGCGATTTGTGAATTTTTATGAATTGTTCAATGTAGTGCACTTAAAAGTTACTAGAATTCTCGAACCTTTTAAATTGTTTATTGGAAATAAGTTGTTTAATCTTAAGTTAAGATTGTTTATATTATTAATCAACTACTTTGTTTGTTCATGTTTGTGGTTATAATTAGTTTGATTCTAATCTAAATTTTTATTATAAGTGATCTAGTAAAGAAGTTCGTTTTGACCCCAAAAAAAATAGTAATAATAAATAAATAGAAATCAGGCACATCCATTGGTTTACACATTTGTGACATTGGCTTTAATTCTTCCTATAGCTACTGCTACAATGGAGAGAGTATTTTCTGTAATGAATCATGTTGAGACTCAAGACTCAATTGTGGTATTGAATTAGAGATCAGTGGTTAAATGATAGTTTGATTGCTTACATTGAAAAGAATGTATTTGATGAAATTAATAATGATTCAATCATGCAACATTATAAAAGTATGAAAACTCATGGAGAATAATTGTATTAACGTAATGAAAAAATTTCATTATTCGCCTTCTATTGTTTTCATTTCTTTTGACACGACGCTCTTCCGATCTCTGTAAACAAATTTTCCTGGCTCTGCCACTGTATCACACCACAATATATATATACACCATTATCTAAGTACATTTTTATAAATAAACTACATTTAGTTTACCAATATAACCCTAAATCTTAAAAGTAAAACAACGTAAAGAGAATGAAAAACGACCATCACATTCTTTCATCTTCTAAACTTCCCAGCAGCCCAAGCTCTCTCACCCAATGTTCAGTGATGACCATGCTGCATTTGAATTACGTGAAAAAAATTAAAATAAGAGAGCAAAAAGAAATAGAAAAAATAAGATTCAAAACACAAAGCTCCTAGTAAAATCTACTTGGCAGACTACTACCATGGATTCGAATTTTGAAGCATGGAACTTTTATGAAAATTTTAATTAAAATTAAAATATAAAGGTGAGAAAATAGACATTAATGTCAATTTTGGATTCAATATCAATAGTGTATTTTTATATTTTTACGTCATTGGATATCAAACATATTTTTTTCCCTTTTTTAATAAATAAAACTATGGTTCTTATTGTGGTGTAATAAATAAATTAATTAGGATTTTAATTTGTGGTGAACAAAATGCTTGCGTTCTGGGTAGAAGGTCCCGAGTTCGATCCACACCTATCCCTACCTGAATTTCTCCCCTTCCCATCTATCCCCATGTATCAAGAAAAAATATAGGTTTTTATTTTTTATTTACTCTTTTGTGTAGTTAAAAAAGATAAGTATTAATGAGGGTTATATAAGTCATTTACCTTATGGCCTTATAAGCAAATAAAATAAAGAATTAAAACTGTGGTGTGATTAGTAAGATAAGTATTAATGAGGGTTATATAAGTCATTTACCTTATGGCCTTATAAGCAAATAAAATAAAGAATTAAAACTGTGGTGTGATTAGTGAAATAGTGGTGATATAACCATCCCTTTTTTAATCTAATTTTTCATGTGTTCTATAATAACTTTTATTAATTTTATTTTATAATTTAACTGATTTTGTCGAGTACGAAGATGCTTAATGTAAGGGTAAATTTCACAAAAGGTCCTTAATTTTTGTCCTTAATATTTTTTAAGCATGTAGGTTCCCAACTTTTCAAAAATAAGCACAAAAAGTTCCTATAGACAATTTTTATCTATTTTCACATTTATATGCTTAGAAAAATGATCATTTTACCCTCATATGAAATAAAAAGAAAATAGTACAAAAACATTTTAAAAAATCTAAAAGATTTAAATAAAAGAATGAGAAAATATGTTGTTTCCTCTGATTAATTACTCTTCCTTCACTTTTTTTTTGGGAGCGGGAATGGATAAGACATTTACTTAAGTTGTATTTAACAATAATAAAATGAGATTTATCTCATATTTTTAACTATATATAGACGCAAAAATTTAGAATGAGAAGGGTTGTAGCGAAAACAAAATGAGTCCTCCTTTGTTAATTTACCAATAACATAAACCTTTAATTTTTTTCGCAAGGAAAATTCGTACATTTTTAATCATTATACTTTTTATGACTTGAATATCAATGACATTTCAATTATCATTGCTTACTTATATTTAAATTTCAGAGAGTTTATTGTCTAAAATAACTACAACACTAATGGTGGTTGTGTAAGGTAAGTGAATGAAAAAGATAATATATAATCAATGTGTCTGCATAGCCTTTGTTAAATAGGTGGATGAAAAACGATATACAGATAAATATATATAAGTGCGTGAAAGAAAAAACAACAAAGTGATCAAAATAAATAATTAAAATTTGTGTTTTTATTCGTTAAATTTGAATAAAAGGTAAAATTGTCTTTATAGAAAAAGTGAACAATAAAAATTGACAAAAATAATATGTAAGGGCCTTTTTTGCTTATTTTTGAAAGTTTGAGGACGTACATGCTTTAAAAAAGATTAAGGATGAAATTGTTACTTTTTGTAAAGACTTGAAAGCTTTCGTGAAATTTACCCTTAATGTAATAGTTACACATGCGCACAAAAGAAACATTTTTAGGTAATTTAACAAAAGACCTTCAATCTTTAAGTTAAGAATTTGTTAGGTCTCTAACTTTTTTTGGCTCTCTTGGGTCCTCAACTTTTATAAATGCACACAACAGGTCCCTTGTGTCACTATTCCCTTAACTTTTCATGAAAAATAACGATTATACCCTTTAATTTTTTAATTTTAAAAACAAAACATTTAAAAATATTAAAAATAAAAAAATAAAAAAAGAGAAAACATTCAACTCTCCCCTCCCAAGTGGGTGGCTGGAGCCATTTCCAGCGGCTAAAAAACTACTAGAAATAGCAGCAAACTGCTGTCATTTCCTGCTGTATTTATTGGGGGTCCCAAATAAACGTTGCTGGAGGGGTGGTTTTTTTAATTTTTTATTATTTTTAATATTTTAAAATATTTTGTTTTTAAAATTAAAAAGTTAAAAGGTATAACCGTTATTTTATATTAAAAGTTAAGGGAATAGTGACAAAGAGACTTCTTGTGCAAATTTATGAAATGTTAGGGACCCAAGAGAGCGAAAAAAGATTAAATACTTAATTGTTAGAGACCTTTTGTGCAATTAATCCTCTTTTTTTATTACCTTTAAAAGTTTTTAGATGGAGGACCATGCAAGACTTCTATCAAGTCCCGACGAATACACTAGGATACATGTAGAAGTCTATGAAATACACAAGTTCTTCATTTTAAAGTTTATCTAAATCGGTAATTTTCAAGCACTTTGCGAAAGTGTTGTTACAGCACCTCTATCCTATGTGACATGCATTGATGCACGCCATATGGATTTTTAATACACGTGGTATGGATTAATGTATACCATATGAGGTGGGAGATGCTGTAACAGTACTTCCGAAAAGTGCTTGAACACTTTCACTATCTAAATATATCAGCTCATAAATTTTAAATAAAAGTTGGATTCTCCTCTGCAGTTCCTTTATAATTCCAAGAAAGTTAAAAGACTATCCAAATATAAGCCAAGACATATATAATTTGCAATGATACGACTTCAAGATACATCTATGATCCATACACCACCCACAGGAGACTAGAAAACTTCCAATAGTTCATACAACTACCAATGATTGAAAAAAAAAAACAATCCTCCTAAGGAGACCAATCATGTTTCAAAGAGATCGTTCAAGCTCTATTTTTAAAGGACTTGATTACTACTAAGTTTGTGAAAAAAGGACTTGATTACTACTCATAATATTTCTTAAGACTAGGTGTCACTAGAAAGTTGTTTCTTACACCAAGCTTAAAAATAATTTGCTTATTAACTATGATTTTTAATAATAATGGACATAAATTGTAACGACCTTTTTTTGGCTGCCAATTCTCCGATAACCTGCATGTTAAATTCCGCTGAGTTGCTTCAGAAATTCAATTAATTAAATAATATAACAATGCATATGCAAGCCAACATTGCCGTGATAAATACATACACCACAAGGTAGATCATCGTACCGGGGCATGACAAATAAGGCAAAAAGAACGGACAGGCAAAATTCTATCATAATTTTTCCAGCACCTTGAATTCAAGAATGGAAAGATCTAAAGACAGTAATTGCAAGTTCTAGACAAACCAATTCTGTGTGCTGCAGAGATTAAGACACAATCAAAATGCAAATTCCAGCCAAATCTGGCCCCCAAACAAGAGTATCAATAATAAGGACAATAATATCCAAGCCTAGTAGAAATTGAAAAATACCAATGTCTTCATCAGAGATAAAAACCAAAAACTGTTCCATAAAAAAGAACAGCAACAATGATAAACAGCTGCTTAATCAACCTCCTCGATCTTAGGACCGGCACCACTGCCATTAGGAGCAGGACCATCTTCATCCATGGCCCCACCCATATCACCACCAGCACCCTGGTACATTTTAGCAATGATTGGGTTGCAAATGCTCTCCAGTTCCTTCATTTTGTCCTCAAACTCATCAGCCTCTGCGAGCTGGTTGCCTTCAAGCCATTGGATGGCCTGCTCAATAGCATCCTCAATCTTATTCTTGTCAGCAGCAGGGAGCTTGGAGGCAATCTTCTCATCCTTAACAGTGTTCCTCATGTTGTAAGCATAGTTCTCCAATGCATTTTTCGCCTCAACTTTCTTCTTATGTTCCTCATCCTCAGACTTGTACTTCTCGGCTTCCTGAACCATCTTCTCAATCTCCTCCTTGGAAAGTCTACCTTTGTCATTAGTAATAGTGATCTTGTTCTTCTGTCCTGTGGTCTTGTCCTCAGCAGAAACGTTCAAGATACCATTGGCATCAATGTCAAAGCACACAGTAATCTGAGGAACGCCTCTAGGTGCCGGAGGAATGCCAGAAAGCTCAAATTTACCTAGAAGGTTGTTGTCCCTTGTTCTTGTCCTTTCTCCTTCATAGACCTGAATTAACACACCAGGTTGGTTGTCCGAGTAGGTAGAGAACACCTGTTCCTTCTTGGTTGGAATGGTGGTATTCCTGGGGATTAGCACAGTCATCACCCCACCAGCAGTCTCAAGACCAAGGGAAAGAGGAGTAACATCCAAAAGGAGAAGGTCCTGGACCTTCTCATTACCCTCGCCACTCAAAATGGCAGCCTGGACAGCAGCACCATAAGCCACAGCCTCATCTGGGTTGATACTCTTGCACAATTCCTTCCCGTTGAAAAAGTCCTGCAGCAATTGCTGAACCTTGGGAATCCTAGTTGAACCACCAACAAGGACAACATCATGGACGCTGCTCTTATCCATCTTGGCATCACGCAGACACTTCTCTACTGGCTCCATGCACTTCCTGAACAAGTCCATATTGAGTTCCTCAAATCTAGCACGAGTGATGGTGGAATAGAAATCAATACCCTCATAGAGAGAATCTATTTCAATTGTGGTCTGGGCAGTGGATGAGAGGGTTCTCTTTGCTCTCTCACAAGCAGTCCTCAACCTCCTAAGGGCTCTGGGGTTACCGCTAATGTCTTTCTTGTTTTTCCTCTTGAATTCCTGAACAAAGTGATTCACCATCCTGTTGTCAAAATCTTCTCCTCCAAGATGAGTGTCACCAGCAGTGGCCTTCACCACAAAGATACCCTCCTCGATGGTTAGAAGAGAGACATCAAAAGTACCACCACCAAGATCAAAAATCAACACATTCTTTTCACCAACATTGGTTGCCTTCTTGTCAAGACCATAAGCAATGGCGGCAGCAGTCGGCTCATTGATGATACGCATCACATTGAGACCAGCAATTACACCAGCATCCTTGGTGGCTTGACGCTGGGAGTCATTGAAGTAAGCTGGGACAGTGACAACGGCATTCTTAACTGTAGAACCTAGATATGCCTCCGCAATTTCCCTCATCTTAATCAGAACCATAGAGGAAATCTCCTCAGCTGCAAACTGCTTCTCCTCACCCTTGTAGGAGACTACAATCATTGGTTTGTCACCAGGTCCAGCAACGACCTTGAAAGGCCACAACTTGATGTCACTCTGGACAGTAGAATCACTGAATCTCCGGCCAATCAACCTCTTAGCATCTGCCATAATTCAGAAAGGAATTAGTCATCAATTTATGATAAATATTGTGATCTCAATCAACATAATAGACAGCTCATTGTTGATGGAAGAAACATATCACATACATGAAACTATGCACATATCAGCTATAGTACTGTCCCAAAAAATTCATACGAGTCAGCATGAAAAGCATACTAACATTAACTGGAACATGAAAAACAAAATGCTTGACCCTCTCAAGCTAAAAACTTGACCAATGGAAACAATTTTAAGGGGACATTACAAAAGATTAACATATCTTCCTACCATCAAGAATAAGATGCGCATCATTGAACTATCAAATCTCTACATTGAAATCACATGATTAACCAAGAGTGACAATCTCAAATAAAACCTGCCTGACACAGATATGCTTATTATTAAGCAATGGACCTAAGTAGACTTCCTTAGAAATCAATAGAAGCAAGAACTACAGAAGCTTCATTCTGTCAACCATGTGAAAACAATATACAACTAGGAAAATAACTCCATAAGATCTAGATAAAGAAGCATAGACGTTATTAGCCACGGAATCAATATAACAAGATATGAATCTATTATTATTGTCCAACAAATTGTAAGAATACCCAGCTCAAGAAAAAGTACATTCTAAAGATCTCAGTTCGTCAGTTACTTCATTACCCAGAACTATAACCATATACAGGAAAAAAGCCATCATTACATCGACATATAATAGCTACGATAGTATTAATAACTTCAGATCTACAATAACAAAAGCAAAGCAATACATATTAAACATGCTGAAGACCATAGATCTAGCAAAAATAACAAAAACCGAAGTAAAACAAAACGTTCACTAGCGTATTCATCGTATAACAGAACAGATCTTACCAAAAACAGTGTTTATCGGGTTCATCGCAACTTGATTCTTAGCGGCATCACCAATGAGCCTCTCGCTATCGGTAAAGGCCACATAAGACGGCGTCGTTCTGTTCCCCTGATCATTGGCAATGATTTCTACACGGTCGTGCTGCCACACACCGACGCACGAATAAGTTGTGCCGAGGTCGATTCCGATCGCTGGTCCCTCTCCTTTCCCTGCCATTGCTGCCTTTAAGTCGGCGAGATATTCTTCGCGTGAAGAAGCGAGATTTCTGTGTTGTTTGGAGAACTAGGGTTTGGAGGGTGGAAAAACAAAGGCAGCAAGTGAAGTATATAGAGCAACCTTCAAGTCTCCGCCCGTTATTTTCGTGTTCCAGAATGTTCGAAAACCCTAAATGACCGTTGGATTGGTGTGGAAAAGTATTGACGGTGACAGATTCTTTCCTTCTTCCTCCCCTTTCACACGGGTCGGCAGATCCCGTCCTTACAATATAAGTGGTGTTTGAATCTCCTTTTTTAAAACATATTATAATTTTACCTATCATTTATTTCAAACTTTTATTAAATCTACACCACTCATTTCACCTCATTATAATTTCTTATTATAAGTTTTATTAAAAATAAATTTAAAAAAAAAATCAGGAGAGCAAAAATGATCAAATGCTAGACGTCTTATGTAGCTTGCCCATAATAGATAACCCACATATGTACTGTCTAATCTGAAGGAGTCATGTGTGCGTATGACGCACAATACCTCTAGACGTTTAGCGTGTGAATGAAGCTAGAGTAGAGAGTGGAGCCGCCATTCTTCTCCTGATTGCCTGCCGCGATCCCCCTTTCCATTGCTTCTTTTGGGTGTATTTTAATGATCGGCATAACCATTTGAAAATGAACATGTGAGAATTAAACAAGCTTCCCAGCATGGTTTGCTGGCATTCTCTATCCCTTCTCTCTCTCCCCCTGACATGATTGTTTAAAAAAAAAAAAAAGACGGAAAAAGAAAAAAGACAGAAGATAGGATAGAAAATTAATTCTCAGTATCAAGCCGTCATAGAGTTATTCTCAAAAAAAAAAAAAAAAGGTTGAACCCCAACCCTGAGGGCCCCCACCGACCCTGCCCTGGATCTTTGGTGGAGGATGTAAATCGCAGGATGTGCCTCTAAGGAACCAGGGTGGAGAGCAATGACAAGGCCAGGGCTGCTAACCCATTGGTAACTCCCGCTTGCAACAAAGTCAATTCCACTTTGCGGGGAATTGAACTCTACACACTACCGCGCTGAGCCCTTACCGCCCTTACCGTCATAGAGTTATTCTCAATCTTACTTGTGAAGGCTCACCAACTTTGGTATCCTCAACCATTCGTCGAGCTTGCATTGGACATTAATGCATTTTCAGCGGATTCCGCTTCATTGTCCTCAAGTCTGCCCCACCTTCCTCGACACTTGGGTCGGGTCCGGTCGCACCTGAGATCAACACACGAACAGGTTCTCAACCTGAACTCCGAAAACCGCGCCGTATTACGTCGGTTCCAGGTTGGGTTGGGCCTTTTTTTCCGTGGTGTTTTGTCTCTTTGTCAGCGGCTGCTTTCTTTGAAATGCCAAATGGGCCTTAGCCCATTTTATGCTTATATAATTTTAATGAAAATATTTGGGGAGCTTGGAAAATTACCGCAGCAAATTGAAATTTACGGCTAAAATAGATACAATTGGAAAAACACCGCAGAAAGGTTCACATACACGGCCAAAATACCCAAAACATACCATTGAAGCCTATGATTTGTTGGGCCTATATATATATTCTTTTTATTATTGGGCTAATTAGACAAATGCCGCCAAAATAAAAGGCCTTTAGAAAATTACGGCAAAAAGTGTTTCCTCCTACATTTACTGTAAAAATACGGAGAAGCTTCCCTAATTTACGCCCAAAATATGATGTAAATTTATTATTATGGCGGGCCATTTGCACAAGGGTAAATATCAAAATGTTCTTTTTAATTAAAAATTCACGTATAAAAATCACATTTTATATAACTATTGAATTAAAAAGTCACGTATAAAAATTGAAAATCTACATTTAAAACTAGCACATAGAAAAAATCTCATTTAATTAAAAAATCACATATAAAATACGCATGTGTTGTTACTATTGAGTTAAAAAATCACAATTAAAAATAGTTGCTTTTAATTAAAAAGTTTCGTATAAAAATTGAAAATCTGCATTAAAAAGATACATTTCATTAAAAAGTCATGTATAAAATACACATTTGTGTTATTAGTAGTTAAAAAGTCACGATTAGAAATAATCATGTTTAATTAAAAAGTCAAATATAAAAATCACACTTTGTATAACTATTGAATTAAAAAATTACATATAAAAATCACATTTTGTGTAACTATCGAATTAAAAAGTCGCATAATAAAATTGAAAATCTACTTTAAAAAGTTATATTTAATTAAAAAGTCACATATAAAGTACACATTTGTTCTACTATTTAGTTAAAAGATCGGAATAAGAAATAGTCGTATTTAATTAAAAAGTCACATATAAAAATCACATCTGTGTAACTATTGTATTAAAAAGTTGCTCATAAAATTGAAAGTAATTCGATTTTGGTGTTATTATTTCAGATTGTAAGGAGCTGCAAAAGGAAGCTAATAACTTCAAAGTGCAATTTGTGAGTCGGAGTGGTAATGAAGCAGCTCATTGTTTAGCACGTAGGGCACATGATTTTAATTCTACTTGTACTTTGAATGACTCGCACCCTGATTGTATCCCATCCTTGAGAAGGATCTTTCTAGCAATAAGAATTAAGCTTTTAGCTTCAAAAAAAATTGAAAGTCACGTATAAAATACACATTTGTGTGTTACTGTTAAGTTAAAAAGTCACAATTAGAAATAGTCGCGATCTATTAAAAAATCACATATAAAAATTACAGTTTATGTGACTATTGAATTAAAAATTCACATATAAAAAATCACATTTTGTGTAACCATGGAAACAAAAAGTCACATAAAAACTGAAAATCTACTTTAAAAAGTCGCACATAGAAAAAGTCATATTAAATAAAAAAGTCACGTACGAAACACACATTTGTGTTATTATTAAGTTAAAAATTCACAATTAGACATAATCGCATTCAATTAAAAAGTCATAAATAAAAATCACATTTTGTGTAACTATTGAATTAAAAAGTTGCATATAAAAATTGAAAATCTACATTAAAAAGTTACATTTAATTAAAAAGTCATGTATAAAATACACGTTTGTGTTACTAATGAGTTAGAAAGCCATAATTAGAAATAGTCGTGTTTAACTAAAAAATCACATACAAAAATCACATTGTTTGTAACTATTGAATTAAAAAGTCACATTTGAAAAATCACATTTAATTAAAAATTCGCATTTGAAAAAAGTCATATATTTTGTCATACAAGAAATAGATGGAAGTGTGCACGATTTTATTATTATTATTATTATTATTATTATTATTATTATTATTATTATTATTAGAGACTAGGCTAGGCAACCAAAAAGACCATACATCACATTTCACTGAAATTTTTCCGGTTTTGGCTGGGAAATTTTTGGACGTATTTTTCAAAATTTTAAACAATAGGCCGTGTTTTCTCTAATTATTCCAAAATATTTTGCCCATTTCAAGAAAAGCTCACGGTGTGCTTTGCTAATGAAAATACTTTGTTTAATTTTTCCACAATGATACAAAAAATATTCCTAATGCCCGCCCACGAAAACTTATATAATGAAAAGTCATACACATCATGAAGATACCGTCATATATATATATATATATAGAATATATATGTATATAATATATATATATATATGACTTCTATATATGTATATAATATATATATATATATATGACTAACGCAAATAATAAACATTAACTACAAGTACCACAGTCATCTATTTTACAGACTTACGATATAAATAAAAATAAAAAAGTATTACATTCATTCAATAGGAAAAACTTGAGAAGTAAACACATTTGTCGACCATGTAGCTTCCAAAATCATAATACAATTTGCATTCCTACAAAACAGTCGAAATACTTAGAATAAAAATGACTATTGTGGCGAATAAAATATTAAAAAAATACATTGTGCAAAGTATTCACTCCCTAAAGATTAACTTATAACAAATCATTTTATGGTGGCTAGCCTTTGAAATACAAACAACATCAGTATGAATAAGGACCCGCACAAGAGTACCATTTGCCATTATAATCGCAGAAACACATGGGATCAATTTAGCTTCAAAACAAAGACGATTAAGAAAAAAGGATTCCTTCAAGAGCATCTAATAAAGATGAAAAACCCTCCGGTCATCATGTCTAACAAGAACCTTTGTGAATGGATACGCAGAAGAAGAAGAAATTTAAGAAATGGCATTTAAGCAAAAAATATTTACAAATCAAAATTAATCAAACTTTTACTGCATACAAGCACAATAATGATTAGAAAATAGAAACAACCTTTCGGCCATCAACCGACCAACTGTTAAGAACTATTGCCGGCACTATCACCACGTAATCTCCACCCATGTTTCTTCAGTTTTTTTTTTTTTTTTTTGTCCATTTAATAGCCTTTTTCAATTAAAATCATTTGATTTGGATCTAAGCCGGATAGGTGTTTAATTGTGATGTTTAATTCCCTATATGTTTCGTTAATTATGTCATATCATGTTGAAAAGTCCGTATTTATGTTTAGTTTGTTCAATTGTATGTTCAAATTTAAGATGAGGGCGGAATAGTACAAGTTGAGACGAGTTCGCACCAATTTAGCACAAATTACAGAGTTCAAAGGTCAAAATAAACAAAGCTGAAAATTTGACGCATAAAGGAAGCCATGCGGCCATGCAAGCCATGCGGCCCTGATCAAAGAAGGCTGAAATCATACGGCCGCATTGGACTGAACCATGCGACCCCATGCGGCCGAAATTAGAGAACTTGCTAAACGTGCAGCCGAATGGGTTTGTCATGCGACCTCATGTAGCCTATTTCGGGAAACGCGGCTGAAGAATTTGAAGGTCTATGTGGCCATTGGCTCCCTTATGCGGCCGCATGGTTAAATTTTCGTGAAAATTTTACTTTTCCTATTTTAGTTAGAATTCTTTTTATGGTAAATCTAGTGCACGAATTTTGTTCTTTTCTTAGGTTTTCTTGGACATTATATAAAGAGGTGAGGCCTAGTTTTGAGAGTCATATTCATTATACATTCAAAATACTTAGTTTCTTTGAGATTTCTACTGAAGTTTGTCCGATTTTTGAAGAAAAGTTCGAGATTGAAGAACATTGGTGCAATAATCTTTTTTTCCAGCCTTATTCATCAAAACCTGGTTATGTATTCTTACCCAGTTATGTAGCTCAATTGTGAACTCTAGTTGCTAGTTTGTTGATTCAATGTATATAAATTGGTTTCTAATTAATTCTTTATCGTTGTTTTGTATGGCTTTCACTTATTTGGCTCACGGACGGATGGATGTTTATTGGTTTGTGTTGAACTCGAGAGAGGAATACATGAATTAGATTAGGCAATAAAGGGCATTAATTTATACAAGACAGAGATTTGCTTGTAATTAGTGAGGCCACGTAAATTGAACTTCAGGAATATTTGCAAAAGTTTATTGTTATTAATGCACTTAAGAGGGTTGTTAACGCGCTCACTTAGAGAAATGTGAGGGGCCCTAATTTAGTAGGATTAACTAGTTTAGAGAGGGGTAGTTAATTAATTACTTGAAATTCGATCATTAATTAAAATTGATTTTTGTTGAATCAATGGACGAGTAATTCAGGGAATCAATGGTATTGAAGTTGTGAGTCCCAAGCTCATTAAAATCTTGAAGAAAACTTTCAAGAATAATTTACTTCTTCTTAACTTGCTTTATTTTTACATTTATTTATTTATTTGCTTTTAAAAACAAATCCAAATTTCGATTGCCTCAACTAGAGCGTGAGTTGAGGTTTCAATACTTAAATCTTTCTTCGTGAGACGACAACTCGGACTCAATCTACTCTATTACTTGTTAAACCCATATATTTGTGGATTTCACACACATATTTTAACGAACAAGTTTTTGGCATCTTTGTTGGAGATTAAATTTAATATTGACAGTATTCAATTTTGCTTTAGCTTGAAATTTTTATTTTTATTTTTGTAAGATTTGTATACGTAGGAGTGGAGTAGAAGACTTACAACCATACAACCAGGAAATTAAATGAACCTTCAGAGCTAGACGCAGACAACAAAAACTTGTGCAAAAGATGGTTGAAGTAGTAAGTGATAATAATCAAGTTGCTCAAGAGCAAGTTGCGAGCACAAATGGACTGTTGGGGAGTATATCATGCCCACCGTTGGAAACAATTTGACTTGCTTAGTTCCACCAGCTATAACTACTGCAAACTATGAAATCAAGGCAGAGACTATCCATCTAGTTCAAAAAATGGTGTAGTTCAATGGCTTGCTAGAAGAGGATCTGAATGAATATCTAAGGAAAATATGTGGGATGTTCAAGATGAATGGAGCACCGGCTGGGGCGATAAAGATGAAATTGTTAGATCGGAAGAGCTTCAGTGGTAAAGTCAAAACTTCGTATTACTGATTGCCACCTGGGCTAATCTGACACAAAATTTTATGGATAAATTCTTTCCACTGGATATATTATTGAAAATCAAAAGCGATATCACTTCTTTTGGTCAAAATCAGGTATAGAGGATTTTTTAGGCATGAAACAAATATGATGACATACTGAGAAGATGGCCAAATCATGGTATCCTAGATTGGCTCATTGTGCAAACCTTCTACAATTAGTTGACTGATGTAAACAAGAAACATGCAGATTCAGCAGCCCGGAGTTCTTTTATGGACAAAATCTATGAAGAAGCCGCTGAAATTTTTGAGAATATGGCAGCTAATAGCTACCAATGATACTTAGATCGCTCAATGTCAAAGACTGCTAGAATTCATGAGGTCGATGCGCTTACTTCCATGTCAGCACAATTATCAGCTTTAACAAAAAAGGTTGATACTTTATCAAAACAGTTTGTTAATGTGGTCCAAACATCTCCAGTCTGTGACTATTGTTGTGCTAACCATGCCACTTCTAATTACTCTGTTGCACATCTTGGCACATCTGACAATGCATATGTCATATGTGGGAAATAATCAGAGAAATATGGGTGGCCCATACTCATAGACCTACAATCCAGGTTGGAGACGTCATTATTTTTCTTGGAAAGATAATCAAGCAGTCATTCCTCTCTCAGGGTTTCAACAACAACAGATGAAAGGTAGCACTTTAAAAGAAATGTTTCAGAAGTCAACAATCAGTTAATGAGTAAAACTGAGCAGACTTTCCAAAATCAAGGGGACGCAATCAAAAGTTTGGAAACCCAAATGAGCCAAATTGTAAAGATTGTGGCAATTCGAGCATTAGGAACATTGCCTAGTGATACAAAGGTAAATCTAAGTGAGCGGTTACATGCCATCACAACTAAAAGTGGATTGCACAGCCGGAAATTCAAGTTGAAAGGCTAGTTTTGAAGGAAAACTTAGTGCTAAATGATATTGAGCAACTTGAGCAAAAGAAAAAACCAGTGGAAAATGACAAATCAGAGAGACATGCAAAAATAGAAATGCCACTAGTAAAAGCTTATGTACCTCCAATTCCATATCATCAAATGCTTATGAAAAACAAGCTGGATAAGCAGTACTCGAAATTTCTTGAAGTACTGAAACAACTGCAAATAAACATCCCATTTGCAGAAGCTTTAGTGTAGATACTTAAATACTTCAAGTTCATGAAAAAGATTCTTTCTAACAAGAAAAAGTTGAAAGATTTCAGGACTGTGGCTTTGACTGAGGAGTGCAATAAAATCTTGCAAAGCAAATTACCTCTAAAACTAAAGGATCCGAGGAGTTTCAAAATACGTTGCATTATTGGATAGTTTAATTTCAATAATGTAACATCCCGTAAAAATTTGACAATACATTAAGCAATATGATAATTATTTTACCAACAATTGGAATGCATACGTGAATTTTTCATTATTTATATTCCAAAACTAAAAGTTTATTACTCAACTAAATGCTAAAATTTAAGATATGACTATTAATTAATTAAATCACACGAGAATGGCCAAGGATTAGACATGCTAGAACTGCCAAGTATAAAGACACTTGTCATTTTTCTAAATAATGGACTTGTTATTTTTGCCAAATTATAAAGCATGTGCTACTTTTGTAATTAATAAATGGTGTTAACTCTTGCCAAGTATCCAGTCACATGCCATTTTTACAATTAATTAACTTGCTAATATTGCCAAGTGTAGATGACACTTGTTGGTTTTATAATTTCATATGCTATTTAAATACAATTAAATCCTAACTCTATAAAAGGCAAGTGAATCAGAGCTCTCTTCACACACACCACCACCGGCTCTTCATCCCCAATAAATAAATAAATATATATATATTTCCTATTTATAGTATAAAAATCTAGTGTTTAATTGGAGAGACAACTGAGGAGTTAATTTCAAAAATAAAAAAGATCATCGAGTGGGAAAGGAACATTTGGGAAATTAAATTAAAAGGTGAGTAGCACATGTATTGGTTCTATCTCTTGGCTCTCTTTTTCGGCTCTTTCCTTCATTTGGAACTTATGTCTTCTTTTAATTGTATTTGGTCTTTGATGATTGACGGTGCATCATTGCTTTGGATGAACAATTGTTCCTTGCTCCTGGGTATCGTTAGTGGCGCTATCTACCCGTTTTGCTTTGCTATGTAGTATTCTTTATGATATTATGGCCTTGCTATGTGGTCTTGACCATTTTGAATCTTTGTATCTATGGCTTACGGGTAGGGGCTAAACTAGTGATGTGCCCGAACTTTGTATCTTTGTCAACTAGTGATCTTTCTTGCATTGTTTTGCCTGAACTAATACATGTTGTTATTCACTGAGTATTTTATACTCACTCTCCATCTTCTACAATGTTGTAGGTACTGAATTTAGAGCGTTATGCCGGATCCTCCTAAAGGTGGAGAAGACACATGTATGTAATCGAGATTTCGGTGTGTGACTGAGGTTTTATTGTATCCCACAAAACACTTAATTATCAGAATACACAGCGAAGGCGTATCAATACTTTTTAATTGTATTTGTAAAGTCTCACACTCGATTTTGAATCAAGATATATATTTTGAGATAATAAGGTAATATATTTGAGGGCGTGACAGATAATATATTAGGTGATCTTGGTGCAAGTATTAATCTCATACTTTTGTCTATCTACATAAAATTAATTTTGGGGAAAACAAAAGTTACAAATGTCTCATTGCAGTTAGCTGATAGGTCTATAAAGCATCCACATAGAGTGGTTGAAGATATGCTTATCAAACTCAGCAAATTCATATTTCCAGTGGATTTTCTTATTCTAGACATCGAGGAAGACCGGAATTTGTCTTCGATCTTAAGCCGACTATTCTTAGCTGCTGGTCAAGCCTTAATTGATGTGGAAAAATGAGAGTTTATCTTCAGAGTTGAGGAAGATCATGACACTTTCAATCTCTTTACACCCATTGAACAACCATCCAACCAGGTGAAGGTATATTAGATCGATCATATTACTAGTAAAGTGGGTGTTAAAAAAAACTGGAGGAAAATCCGGATGTTGAAGTTGAAACCAAACATAAGAACAAAAATAATGTTCGGTGGGAGGCAACCCAACCGGTAATTTTGTTCTCTTTTCTTTTCATTTTTCAGTGTTTCAAAATGCCAGACCGAGCTTCTTTTGTTCATTTTGCCTTCAATCTCTGTAGGAGTATTTATCATATGTTGAGGATTATATTCTTGTAATTCATGATCAGTTAAAACATGGGCATAGTAAGGATTTTGCATAATTTACGTAAAGGAAAACTTGAGGCTGTTTACGTAGTATTGGCAGCCGCTGCCCTTGAACTTCGGCTCTCTCTTGTCTAGCTCTGTTTGCCATGAAAATTTGTGTAGAGCTAGATTAATATGTGCACCTTCAACCTCAAAAGATAGCTTGGTAAAAGTCCTCTTGTGTGCATGTTATTCACTAATGAAGTTGGGGTTGTACAGTAGTCTTTGCGCTGGGCACCGAATTCGTCCCCTCTCCATTTGGCCTATTTCAGCTCTGTTTAGAATGAAATTTGAATATGATGTAGTATACATTGTATAGTTTTATATGTCCAAAGATGGCTCAATAAAAACTGTGAATTTGAGTAAGTTACTTGGTGTGGAATTAGGGCATGTTTTCAACTGGGAATCCTTTTTTGCTGTCTTGTTTTGCGAATAAGAAGTCGTCTCACAAGAAAGTGTAGTTAGCATTTGAACCTCACATTATCTATACTAATTTGGTAGCCACTAAAAAATTCAAAAACAACTATTACCACGAGGACTTAAACCGTTTAGAAAACTAAAAAATTTCTTGAAGATTTTATGTACAAATTAAAGAGTATCTAAGGAGAAAGCACATGATTAGTAGGCTTTATTGAAGAAACCCTTGTGAGAAAAGTACCTCAAGAGTACGTGAAATAAAAAGGAAATTCATAGCTCGTGTAAGAGTAGAAAAAGATACATATTTTATATGTTGAATAAAGCGGAAGAATCTCCCATTCTCATTGAGAGGTTTTTTCAAAATGACCTTAGTCAAACCTCACTTGTGCACAATGGCCTTCTTAAGTCTAAAAGGCCTCAAATATGCTAAAATATCTAAAATATCCTTAGTATCATATCAAAATAACTTATTTACCAATAAAAAGAAAAAGTCACAAACACCCTTATGATATATACAATTAATGTAAGTATATGCATGAGTTCTCTCCAAAACTGATTGTTCTACTTTCTTCCCTATTTTCCAAATCTGTGCATAATATTTGACGACAAAATTTCTTTATGCCACTAAAATAAGTAGTAGAATAAAAAGCTAATAAACAATCTCCAATTATTTGGTAAGAATTCTCACATTGATATACACATTTTGTTTAGTTTACTGTATAGATTTTATAGTTATTCCACATTTGGGTTTTTTGATTGTTATACCATTTGGATGAATTCTTATATCATTTTCACTTTTGGAGGTACTGGAAATTGATCATAAGTAGCAGTACACATCAAAAAAATTTGAAGGCGTAGGCTTTTTTTTTTGTCAAACGCTCGATGAGTCTATTAACAGACTGTGGGTGGTCTGTTGACAGACTCAGTGAAATTTTGTGGGAGAAGACGAGGTTGATGTACTCAAAAGAGAATAAGATGATAGTAAGTTGCTCTTTAATGGTCACCTGACATGTTTTCATACAATTTCCACATGAAGTGCTGTAATTTTTTGTTCAACTTTAGTTCCATTACATCTTTTTACAGTCAACGACAATAACCATTAGAATAAGAAGAGAGATGCGTCAAACTTCCATTTCAAATGTTGTTAACAACAATAAAAGACAACAAACTCATAAACAAAAGACACTTGTATAACAAAAGAAATATAGCGATGAACATCTATTGTTTCTTCGTAGTCACTCGATGATGTTTCACCACAACGTTATACAATTCAGTAGATAGAATTTCTAACAAAAGACAAGGTTCGTACCAATACGACGATGATTTTCATATGTAATTCTTCCTTTAACTAAATTGAATAAGGCAAAATGGTGAACGGCATATACGAGTCTGTCAGCAAATCTATCGACAAACCTACAAACAGACCGGTCTGTCTATAGGTCTGTCGACAGACCGGTCAGTTATCAGACCTCTTTACGTGTTTAGTGACTTTAACATGTTATGCATAATTATCACGTGAACCCTTCAATTTTTTGTTCAACTTCAGTTCGATTGCAGCTCTTTACGTTGATCTACTAGAATAAGAAAAGAGTTTAGTCGTACTTCCTTTTCAGGAGACCGTAACGACAACAATACACAAGGCTCGTAACGATAGGACGATGAATCTTATATGTAACTATACCATTAACTAAATTGACTTGGGCTAAATGATCAACGACAACAACTATTTTGTTGAGAAGAAGAGAGATGAGTCATACATCCCTTTCAAGAGCTGTTCACAATAATACTAAAAGAAGACAAGCAATTCATGTAACATAAGTCACTTGTATAATAAAAGAAACTTGAAGGATACAATGTTTCTTCATAGTTAATCGATTATGTTTTACCACAACGCTGTAAGATTGATTGGATCTTTTATTTAACAAAAGACAATATTCGTACCAATAAAAAAATTTTATATGTAACTCGTCCTTTAACTAAATTAAATAAGGAGAAACGATGGGCGGAAGATTCGGGTCTGTCCGGAAGTCTGTTGAAAGACCTATAGGCAGACCGGTCTATCTGTAGGTCTGTCAACAGACCTATAAACAGACCGGTCTGTCTGTAGGTCCGTTAGCAGACCTAATAACAGACCGTCGGTTATCAGACCTTTGCACATAACGGTTTGTATTGATAAGAATTTGAGTGCAGCATTTGATAGTAAAACGACATGAAAATGACAATTTTGACATGTTTAGTGACTTTGACATGTTACGCATAATCTTCCTTCAACTACATTGAATTAGCCGAAATGTAACTCTTCATTTGCTGACCGAAACTTCCATTGAAGATTGTTTCTCTGTACCATAGTACTTGATTGTAGCGTTTGTTAGTTCAACTTGAGTTAGAAGAGAGATTAATCGTACTTCTATATTAGGAGACCATAACAACAACAAAACACAAGGTTCATAACGATAAGACGATGTTATATGCAACTCTTCCTTTAACTAAATTGACGACAACTATTTGCACCAGAGAAGAGAGATGATTCATACATTCATTTCACCATAACTCAACAACATTAAAAGGCAATCAATTCATAAACAAAAAACACTTGTATAACAAAAGAAACCGATTATGTTTCATAAACAAAAGACACTTTTATAAAACTTGCAGTTTTTTATTCATCACAAAAGAAACCAAGTGACATTGACATGTTACATACAATTTTCACATCAAACCATTAATTTTTTTTCAACTTGAGTTTCGTTGCATCTCTTTATATTCAATGAGAACAACTATTAGAATAAAAAGAGAAATAAGTCATAGTTCCATTTCAGAAGCTCTTAACAACAACAAAAGACAATCTATCTATAAATAAAAGACACTTGTATAACAAAAGAAACTGCAAGCATACCATTTTTCTTCGTAGTCACTCGATTATGTTTCATCACTAAATATTATAATTCAGTGGATATTTTATCTAATAAAAGACAAAGGTCGTAACAACAAGACGATGATTTTTATATGTAACTCTTCCTTTAGCTAAATTGAATTAGGTGAAATGATGAATGGAAAATATGAGTCTGTTAAGGAGTCTGTTAACAGACCTACAAACAGACTGGTCTGTTTATGGGTTTATTAACAGACTGGTTCACAAACCGGTTAACAGACCGGTCGGTTATCAGTACACACTGGTTTCTATTGATAAGTCTTTGAGTATGCCATTTGATAGCAAAACTACTCCAGTGCAAAAGTTCATATTAAGTTGAACTCAGAAACCACAGTTTATATATTTCTCGAGACAATGCGAGGTTGACTTACTCCAAACAAAATAAATGATAGTCAGATATATTCTTTACAATGACTTTGACATGTTACACAAAATTTTCACTTGAAACCTTCAATTGTTTGTTTAACTTCTTCCATTGCGTCTCTTTACATTTAATGATAACAATATAATATTAGAATATGAAGGGAGATGAATCATACTTCCATTTTAGGAGCTCATAACAACGGTAAGATTCATAACGATAGGACGATGATTCTTATATGTAACTCTTCCATCAACTAAATTGAATGAGTCAAATGTTCTGTTATGGAGTATGTTGACAAACCTATAAACAGACCGGTCTATCTATAAGTCTGTTAACAGACCAGTTAATAGACCAGTTGGTAAACAGTCTCCTAACAGACTTACTAATAGACTTTCCCATTGAGAAGCATACGTGGCATTTTGACATAGCCATTCTTGGACAAAACTTGTCATGTAAAGTCTTTGTTAAGAATGTTACAAAACAAACTCAATAACCAAACTTCCATTGAATATTCTCTTTGTATCATATCTCAAATATGTAAGTTATACACACTAAAATCAGCAACTATGCCTATAGGTCAACTATAGCTATTCATTTAAAACGATCTGTAACAAAAAAACTAGTGGACAAAAAACATCTCATTTAACATGCTTGTTGTCAATTTAGCAGGGATTTTCCCCTGCATGGCAATTGATTTATGTTCTGATGGTTTTTCTTTTGGTCTCATCTCATCAAGATGTTGTAGTATCCTTGAAACCCCCTCAATGGACTTAGAATGCACATGACTATAACTTGTGCTTGGAATGCTATTGTCTTTGTTTTTCTGAATGTTAACTGAAAGCTTGTGCTTTGGTTCATCTACCAATAGAAACTTTTGCTTCCCAACTAAAGTAGAAATTCTAGGAGACAAAATATTAGGCTTTTGTCGGATTCTCTGCATGGGGCAGCCAGTTCCAAGATCATCATCTAATATCGAACTCCTTCGCTTCAAGTTCTATTACACAAAGTGAAAGTAAAGAAGATTGAAGATAACCAAAAGGTAATAATTTAAATATTATAAAAGTTTGAGATAATAATAATCAATAACATATCACCGCTTGCTTAGACACATCATGCTCCATTGGAGACTGAGGTGTTCAAAGTGAGGTCATCCCATAACCATTATTGATGAATGCACTAAAATTGAAGACTGAGGTATTGAAACGAGTGGTTAAAGTGACATTAAAAAAATGTACCTTTCTTTACATAAATAGCGATGTTAATATTGGAGAACTTCTTAGTCAAGAAGATTTTTTTTAAGGACTCTTTCTCTCTCTAACGTTGTCATAATTATTTCCTAATGAAATAAACAAATTACAGTACCTAACACAAAATGTCAAGTAAAAAACAACGATAACCATGCTATATCTAGCAACCTAATAGAAGCAAAAAAAAAAAAAATCCAATTTCACTTACTAAACTATTTTAAAAAATAAAATTTATTATATGTCTCTAACTCATTTTCAGACTACTCCATTAAAACTATTAGATTTTTTTAATTTGTATATTTGTATAAGTTTCCTTTTTTGGGAACTTTTACTCATTTGATTTCTTATAACTTTTTACTTGTATAAGTTCTATTAGCTTTCCCGTGCATCGCATTGGTATGGCACTAGTTCCTATTACTTTCAAAATACATTCACAAACTGAGAATTATGTCATAAGTAGCCAACTCTAGCTAATTCATAATCTAGAATTCTCATTTCCCAAATCAAAATTCAAAACAAGCAAAAGGAAACACGCACACACCTCCAAAATATATGCGACCGAACTAGAAGCCGCTTGTGAAGTTTAACTTTCTCTCGACCAATTGCAAATGTAACAATTCCCGGCGTGTACAATTCATATTACCAAATAGTTCTCCAAATACCAATTTAATTTCTAGATCATAAGTGATAAAGACACATAAACATATTTAAACTACCCAACTCACTTATCTTCAAAAGAATTCAAAAAAGTATAAAAGAAAGTGAATGTGAATTGTGAAGAACATAACCAATTAGCAATTAAGATAACAAACGGCTAGCTGATTGCAAAAACTTAATGCCAAAAGGGTTAAACAAACACTAGCTATTGAGAAAAATGATACATATATTAGAGCTCAAACCATATATGGAAAGACAAGAAACTCAATTGGAAACAAAACAGGGGAAAGGATAAAAATTCAATTCAATTCAGTCCAAACTTAACCAAATAATCAAAGTAAATCAACTTGCAAAAACTGAAGATAAATCAAACTTAACACAATATGACATTAATTAGCTTGAGGTTGCGAAAGAGTTTGTGACATCTTTTGGGATAAATTTCAATCCCTATGTAATTTAGGTATGTTTGGTGAAACTTATTTCTCCTAACAGACTCATTAACAGACCACTCTGTTTATGAAATTAAATCGTGAAAATGCCCCAGTTGGCGAGGTTGGGTTTCATCAATGATGCCCCAAAAAGTTAATCCAATTGACATGTCAAATTCCTTTACAGTGAAAGAAGAAGCACATGAATCACAACAAAGTAATTAATCCAACTGACATGTCAAATTCTTTTGCAGTGGAAGAAGAAGCCCATGAATGATAACAAACTAGTTAATCCAATTGACGTGCCAAATTCATTTTTTTTAAACAAACGATATGATATTATTGTAAAATGCAAAATATGTACATGCATGAGCAAGGGGGCATCGTCGCTTCTCCAAAAAAAAACAACAGCAAAGCAAAAATGAAAAAAATGCAAAACCAAGAGAAACATTAGCAAATTAAGCAAGTAATAACAGAAGCAAACCAAAAGATTAACAAATAGAACCACAAAGAAACCAAATTAGGCCACAGAGCAACCAAATCAGGAATTTAGGAGTTAAAGAATTAGGCATTTAGGATTTAGGGTTAGAAATAAACCGAGGAATGAAAGCTTATCCACTGAGTGCGATTGTACCTGGTCTCTGGTCGGAAGTGAGACAAACTGGCCAGACAAAATCAACAAAATCGTGCTTGAGGTTCAGCTTAAGGTGAAATTCAGTGCCTTTAGCTTGTACTGAGAGTTTTGGAAATGAATGGTACTGAGGAAGAGGAAGGGTAATTTTGTGATTGACAAAATTTACTTTTATTGGATTTAATTTTAAAATATAAAAAAGGGTCAAAGGCCATTTTACAAAATGGATAGGGTCAGGCGGCCATTTTCCACTATTTCCTCCATTCTCAAACATGCTAGAAAGGAATTTGAGCCGTGCTTATCATTGAATGCACGAAGACAAGTAATATAATTAATACTTGATCCTAACAGCAACGTGTCACATGATCATGCATTGAATTCAGATCATTCCTATTAAATTCTCCCACTCAAGTTGGTGGGATTTGGAATTGATTAATTGTTGCCTTGCTGTGGAGGCAAACTCGCCTCGCCTCAAAGATTTATTATGTGTAATCATAAAGAAACAAGCTCCATGGAATTTAAGATTTTGCAAACCAAAAGAGATCGAGTTGTTCATTGGGAAATGCAAGTTGTACATTTGGTCCGTCTCGTTGTCAACTATATATCAATTGGTTCACTCAACAATTTCAACAAAATAATGGTATATAATAACTCTCCTAAGTTACATATCTTTTGAAAAATATAAGGGTTCAGACATTTATAAAGAATCATACATGTATGCAATTGATGACAAGTTGTCTTTATATATGTGACCTCATAATCTCCCAGTGACTTTTATATTTACAAGACATGTTAGGTCATGTGTGTAAATATATGTCTTGGTACATTATAATTTAACCAAGAAACTGCTTGAGATACATATACATATTTACCAATACGTACGTATATCCTTTTCTTTATAATCAGTAGAGTATATATGATCCTTCTACGAAACTATAGGGACTAGTATCATATAATTTTTTTTTCCATATTATTAATAATGGGTGGCCGGTTTTCAATCTCAAGAACTGGTGGATATAGTCGTTTCCATGCAAACGAGGGAAGCCCAGCGGGTAGATGCAATAATTATAGAGAGTTATCATTTTGCACGTCTTCAAATATAACAGTACGAGTTCGAATTAATGTAGACGATTGATAACATTATATATATATGTCAATTGTCAATAGGAGACGTACGATCGTCATACATTTGAAGCGTGTTTTTTCTTTTCAACTATTTTTACCTTAACATGCATGCCACGGCAATTCACAATGACAGGTGGCACATTTTATACGGTCTACATTTACATTTTGTGTATTAGACAAATATAGGATAAGCTTTTGTATGTCTACGTCTAATTTTCATTAACTTGGAACTTAAAAGTAGTCCCCAATGAAGATTTTATGTTTTCGTTGATCTTGATGTGATTTTAAATTGTTAAGTAGTGTTTAAGAACCTCTCAGAAATTTTGTTACAGAACCTTTCATCATATGTGGCATTTATTGATTCAAGTCATAGAGATTTGAAATACACGTGACGTTCATTAGCGCAAGCAACATCGAGTGGGAGATTTTCTTACAAAATCTTCGAGAGGTTTTTAAATATTTTCATTATTGATAAGTTGAAGTTAAACTGATTGGAAGATACACAATTAATTAGCCATTGAAATTTAACACGTTGAGATTTAAGTTAAACAACTTTTTCAACAGTAATGTACATAAGCCAATGAGGTATGTCTTAACTTCTGAAAGAGGAGGCTTTAGAACGTTTGACATTTCAGGTTTGAGTCTCACCAAATGTACAGGTTTGGCTAATTTTATGTTGGTTAGTTTATTTGGTTGCTTATTTATTTATCAATTATATAGATATAATTTCAGTGATATATGGTGATAAAATTGTATTGTACTTTAAAGAAAATACGAGTAATGTTACTTCAAAGAAAAAAAAAGTGAAAGGAGGTATAGAGTGGAAGTACAGTTTACTAATTTACCGCCAAATGAGTGAAAGTGCATCTCAACTGGGATGGTAAATCAATTAACCCACTACCACATTGGCTTAATGCATTGTCAAATCTGAGTCATTATTAAGAACTTTTCGAAAGTTTTGTTAAAGATCTTCCCTCTCATATAACATACATAGATGCAAAAATTAATTAGCTTTGCCATTAACTCGGAAAATATAACGATTTTAAGGATCAAAAGGTGAATACCATTTCGACTAAAATTTTTGAAAATTAGTTTATCACCCTAACAAATAATGAAATTTTCTAAGGAAATAGATCAAGTTTCAAAAATGGAACCTGATCGCTCACGTGATATAAATCTATCAAAAGCATTGTGGGGCTGCTTTTGTTAGATCTATGCCACGTGAGCGGGCTCCAAAAGTGGAATCATCTCATTAGAAAGATTGAACAAATAATATATAGTTTTCGATTTTAAATGTTATTATTAAACAAATGCGAGTATTAAACAATATTTTTCAGCTATTATAGTATAATCTTTTTTCAATTCTATATAGAGAGTTGAACGCAATTTGGTAAATAAAAAAAAAATCTATAAGAATCGATCGATAATTTTAACCTCAATTTTTTGTATTTTATTGTACAGTAATTCCATAGTGAATTGAATGTACTAACCACATTAATAATGTAACAAAGGAGTTGGTAATATCAAAGCATATAGTCATGGGTGGTCCTGAGGATGTGCAGGCCGTGCGATCGCACAATACATCATCATCTTAGGGGCACCATTTTTTTTTTTATTTTTTGGGTTATAAGTGTGACATTAAAATTTTTGGAAGATTTCTAGAATGTAATTTGTTAAAAAAAAAAAGTATTATTTGGACTCCAATTTTTAAAAAAGTTTAATGGAAGTTATTGGATTAAGAAGTAGAATGTATTTTATTACTTAAAAAATAAAAAAAAAAACTAAACAGAGCCTACTTTGAAACTTCAGTTTGCCGTTAATCATCGAAGTCCAAAAAAAAGAACGAAAATAAATCCGACAAGTTAAGAAAAAAAAGTGGGGCACTATAATGAAAATGACTATTTTTAATGTAAAATACTATGATTATAGTATGATTTATTTTTTTTCTAATATAACATTTATTATTGAATTGAAGGGGACACTATTTTGTATTATTGCACATGATACCCAAATTCTTAGGGCCGGCCTAGCATATAGTTTAGGAAGTTTGATGTCATTTCACCACTCGAATTTGCGCAAAGATACGTGTGACTATTGACAAATTCCCCAAATATATTAGATTCCAATAAGCACAGTTCCAAAAGGGGCAGCAAAACAGGTCGTTTGGCTAATGGTAAAACATTTAATTCCTGTTCATATTACACTTATAAAAAGTAATAAATTTTTAGCTAATGATACTCTTTTTAAGTCTAATATATAATTTTTAAATATTTTAATTGTTATTTTTCTTTAAAGTACAATTGCAATCCGCATTATGACAGTACAAATGCATATATATATATATATCATTCTGAAACACAGCGCACATAAATCTATAATAAAAATTAAATTCCTATACAAGAGACTACAAACTACATATAAAATATAGACAAACCTCCAAATGGGGGGAATAAAACCTGAAACCTCTACGTTCAGGGCCTCAACCTTGGCCACATAACCAAATGGGCTAAGGCTTCATTGACAATATTTTAATTGTTATTATTGACTCATATAAATTAATTTTTTAAGCTTACCACAAAATCGACTTATCCAACTTGCCATGGAGAGAAAATGTCCCATTCTCTTGGAATAACGTTGTCAACGCCGCATTACATCCTTAATTTATTTTTTTTTAAACTCCAAAATTTATTATTATATAGTAATAAATTTTGTGGGAAAAAAAAATTAGGAATGAAAATCTATTCTTTTCCGGTTTTAACGCTTGAGAGAAGTGAAAACATCTGCTCCTAACTTTTTTCTGCACATTCTTATGGTAACTTCTTGAGAAATAACATATTTTTTTTCCAAAACAATGATTTCTATCCAACATTCTAGAAGCGTTTTAATTAAATGGAAAATGGAAAACGAATATAACACCATAATAGTTAATATCCTCTCGCTAATAAATACCCCCTCCAGGCTTCAGCACTTGGCAATTTCTTGTCCTATACTTCTTGAAGTACTGCTAACTTCAGTTAGAGAGCCACAACTTTCCCTTCTCTCCCTAAATCTTGAAATGACAATGTCGAGTACAGTGGTGGAGCGCAGCCGGATCGTATGGCACATGCGGCTGCACTCCGCCTTTAGGACAGCCCTGGCATGTGCCATAGTAGGTGGCACCACCCTCTATGGCCCCGAAGCTATTAGTACCAAAATAAAGTTCCCAGCTTTTTGCTATCTAGTAACCATTCTAATAGTGGGTGATGCCACCCTGGGTGACGCTCTCGGAGGCTTTTGGCATGCAATTGCTGCCACGGTTCAAGTGGTGCCGCTCTCCATGTTCTGCCTATGGATGCTTGGCCCTCAGTTGCTATCCATCCAAGTGGCTGCTCTGGCTGTGGCCCTGTTGTCCTTCCTTGTGGCGTTGCCGGAGTGGACGCTTTTGACGTCTAAACGGATTGCGTTTGGACAGATTGTCGTCGTCTTTGCTGCTAGTTGTTATGACAGTTCTGCTTCTAATATCATGCACCCTGTGTACGCTGCATCAAGCACGGCCCTTGGCGCCACGGCTGCCGTCTTGGCCTTACTGATACCATACCCTTGGCTAGCCTGTCATGAGGTATGCCATCCTCAAAAACTCTTGACTTTGCCTACGCATAAACTGATAAACACACACGTGTGACTTACCGTCTTTAGCAAATCATGGTAAAGACAGACACTAAACAAGTCATGGTAGTCAAATGCCGTAAAAGGTTTACCAGACACCAATTAATTTTTCATATGAAATGGTTGAAGCTGTGATCCTATCAAATTCGACCGTAATATACTCAAGTAATTAGTGACTAGTGATTTTTGAGTCTTGTCATCTTCAGCATCACGTGCCAGAATTTTGAGCAATCATGTAAGATGTTCGAAATAAGAGTCGCCTTAAAATAATTAAGAAAACCACCGAAGGATGAAGAGTAATAATAGAGTAATGAAAATAAACAAAAAGGCAAGTTTATGAATGTATGAATTTTGTGCCATTAGACATATGAATCTTCCTACAATTTGTTCACACTATTAGCTGTAAGTTTAATCTAAATGCAAATTGATGACAAAATAGACTGAGAATGTTATTCCAATTTCCACCTGAAATGTTAGTTGCTAATATTCTCAATCCCAACAGGTACAAAAATTGTGCGGAGTATATGCTGAAAATGCTTCTGAGAGGATGAACCTATACCTGAAAGCCTTTAGTGCAGGGAACAATCAAGCGAAAATGGAGATTATCTCTCAAGCCAGGCCATTTGCAGAAACAGGAAGCAAAATTCTGCATAGCATCAGAATTTTACAGGTAAAAGACTGTAAATCAAAAGGAAATTCAGTACTGCACATCCTACTGAATGAAAGATTTTTTATTTTAAAATTAGTTTCTAAACGCTGATTTTCCGCAACAGCCAGGGACGCAATGGGAGAGACCTTGCAGCGGATATTCAAAACCCGATTTAAAGCCGGTCGAGAGATTACAACGCATGGAAATGCCTATGAGGGGAATAGAGAATGCTCTAGTTTCTTCTCCAGCCTTTCCAATTAGACTGCTTAACCAAAAAGAGGTCTCTGATGTCATACGAGGTATGTTGGTGCAGATTGGTCTAAAGACACAGCAGGCTAAATGTTTGCTGCCTTCGAATTCAATGACAGCACCCGAAGCAGGAGAAGCATTCATGGAAAAGACTCTCTCGTCTCTTGAGTCCATGTTCCCAATGGAAGAAGAGTCGGTCCTTTTCTTCTTCTCCTGCATAGATATGTTCCTGGAAAACCCAACTCTGAGAGAAAAACCTGAGTTTACATTAGATGCTCAGAAATCCCCATGTGAAGTACAAACTCAACAAGAATGTGCACTGTTTGGTATCAAAAATGCTTTCAAACGTTGGATGACGAAGCTCGTCAACAGGGAAAAATTGGTATTTGCATTCAAGTGTTCACTTTCCTTGGGGCTGGCTGTGCTATTTGGTATGATGTTTAACAAAGAAAATGGATGCTGGTCAGGTCTCACAATTGCCATCAGTTTTGTAAGGGGAAGACATGCAGTTTTCACGATCTCAAATACGAGAGCACAAGGGACTGCAATTGGATCGGTCTATGGTGTGCTCTGTTTCTTTCTTTTCCGAAACCAGGTAGAACTTAGGTTCTTAGCTCTTCTTCCCTGGATCATCGTTACTGGCTTTATAAGGCACAGTCGTATGTACGGCCAAACAGGAGAGAACGTCGTCTGCTATAGGAGCAGCATTGATACTGGGCAGAAAGAAATATGGGACTCCAACTGAATTTGCCATAATCAGACTCACTGAAGTTCTCATTGGTCTATCTTGTTTCATTGCCGTAGAGCTTTTTATGCAGCCAACCAGAGCTGCCACACTTGCAAAGAACCATCTCCATCTGAGTGTGGTCACACTTCGAGATTGTATAGAAGATATACATCTGTTTTGCAAGCAAAAAGACCAGCCATGTTCCACATTTAATAAAACTAGACAGAAACAAGAAAACCTGAAATCCCTAGTCTCTGAGCTGGAGAGGCTCTTCCGATCTCAGAGTCAGAACCTGATTTTTGGTATTTGCCCTTTCGTAGGTCATGCTATCAGAAGCTCATCATATCATTGTCAAACATAGTGGATTCACTATACTTCATCACCTACAATTTGAAAATACTTTCAGAACTACCAGAGAGTTGCAATGCTGCTCGAGCAGAAATTCAGGAGCATGTAAACAATGCTTTGGAACTTTTCCAGGCAACTCTAAGATTGTCTCTACAAAGGCTCGAAAAATCCACATTGATCGAGTCATTTGTTGTCTCTAAAGGCCACACAATCGAAGACCTAGAGGAGGGAAAACTCCAAAATCGAAACACGTCCACTGATTTGATTCTGGAGGATGGAGATTCACCCAAGATTCTAAGGTACATTGAGGATTCAGAAATGGAGGACAATGAAGACAAGAAAGAACACAAAAGAAAATTGGTTCTTTGTTCGGGGGCTTTGGGTTTTTGCATCAGTTTCTTAAGAACAGAGGCAAAAGATTTTGAGAGAGGCATAAACGAACTAGCCCAATGGGAATATCATTCCAGACAATAGAAACTTTAACAAGTTTTTCTCCCAAATAGCTCAATGTGACGCCAATTTATGGCTAGCGAGTGCCAGTGACAATAATTATAATAGCGTCATTATGTAACACCATAGAAGCAGTAAACGACTCTTTTTTTCTTTTTTTTTTTTTTTTTTTTTTTTGAAAGAAAGCAGTAAACAACTCTTAGGCAGAAATGGGACGAGTTTTTGTTCCAAAACATTATATATCGAAAATTAATATCTAATGCATTAGTAGTGAATCTTCATTCACTGTCCTGTGTCCGGGAAGATCTTATTTACATAAACATATATTTGTCCCAGGAAACACTCAACAAACCTAGTAAAAGCTTTCCAATTGGCTACGTATTTCAGGGCAGCCATCAGAAAACAATTAGCACCAGCACAAATATAAAGTTACCAAGAAAACTCGATCTCTTCTGGATTGGCTACTTTGAAGGCAAAGAAAGGAAAAGCATCGGTAGTTTTTGTTCTGTCAAAGTAGTTTCTTGCTAATACAAAATTGATACGATGCCTACCGGTAGTTTTATCGATCAAATGATCTGGTCAATATCAGTTGTTTTGACAACCCAACGAGGACGCATCTTGCCGGTGTGGAACTATAAAGGTAGTAACATTGATGAAAAAATGAAACCCACAAGTAGGAACAGAATAGTTGCAGACTATTTCAATCAATAAGGTGTGAAATTTCTCATTATTGTACCCATTTTTCGCCTGAAACACACAAAAGCGCATTCTCTAAAGGGTCAGAGAATCCAATTTTGCTTTACATGAATGAATGAATACTGAAAGCAATCAAGAAACTGAACATAAAACTCCAAAAAGAAAACCAACATTTGAACCACTGATGAAGCGGAAAGTAAGAAAAAAGATCCGAAGATGAATTGAGAATCTTAAACGGTGGCAAAAGAGGTGCATTGTAGCCTAAGGGAGTTGTACTTTGTCGTTTAACCGGCGGGGAAAAAATAACGAAACGGAGGAAAAAAAATGAAACCGCAATGTGGCTGCTGGGATTCGAGCCCAGGTCTCCACGGCCACAACGTGGAATTCTTACCACTAAACTACAGCCACTTGTTACTATTTTTTTTCAACAAAAATAGATCCCTTTGAATTTGGCCCCCAAAAAAAAAAATGAATTTACTCAAGGGAGACAGGAAAGACAAAACTATAATGTGGGTGCTGGGATTCGAGCCCAGGCCTCCAAGGCCACAACACAGCGTGGAATTCTTACCATGACTACAGTAACCAGTTAATACTTTTTGGAACAAAATACATAGCTCCAAAAAAACCATAATGTGGCTGCTGGGATTCAAGGCCAAGTCTCTACAGCCACAACGTGGAATTCGTACCACTAAGATACAGCCACTAATTTTTAATTTTTGAAAAATTTTAAATGTAGTAAAAATTTACAGTTAAAAAGAATTGTTGACTCACCAGAACACCTAAAAAATTTACACAAAATAAATTTAGCATCCTTGTATTACTCATGAAGTTGAAATGCGAAAGAGCTTATTACCATGTATTAGCTTGCAATAATAGAGACGGTTGCTAGGTTTCAACTTTCATGTTCCCTAATATTTTAAACTAGTTAAATCACCTGTGCGCCGCCTCATTTTAAAAAATCCTAATAAAACTAACAAATTCAAAAAAAAATATAAAATGTATTAAAAAATTCAAATAACATTAAACTCACCAATACTCACGGTAGAAATGGTGAATTAACGAATTGTATGATGTATTAGAGTTTGTTTTAGAATTGACATTTCAGATTTGGTATTTTAATTTATTAGCAAAAAAGATTAACAAACAAAATAAATGGGTAAAATAGTTAAGATTTAGTTGTTAAACCTAATAGTCACTGGTTCAAGTATTATTTGAGTTCTTTCACAAAAATTTTGTTAAAAAGAAAATGAAGAGTTACTATAAAATTTACCAAATAAAGAAGGCGAGAAAATCAGGGTATAAAAGTTACCGAGACTTAAGTTGATTAATTAATATATAGATATGTATTAGAATTAGAATAAAATTACACATTAACATAAACAAAAATACAGAATATGCATATAGATAAGTAATAGATAAAATCAATATTCTATTCCCATTTTCCATTTCTAATTAGCATTTACAAAATTCTAAGTAACGGTATATGGAAGTTTTAGTAGTCGAGTTTTGGCTACAATTTCTATCAAGTTTAATAGAAGGAGAAATTTTGCATTATTAAGATAAATTTGTGAGTTGGTATTTAAGGGTAGACATTCAACTATTCTCATTTCATCTCTGAACACCTTGTTAACGCCTTGTTTCTTCTTATTTTTCTTTCTTTGTGAATGCACCCAAGTATGTAGATTTTTTGTAGAACAACAATCAAGATTAACACTTGACTTATTGAAACCTCTAACAAAAGAGTAACACTATTTTTCTACATTGAGAATGTATCCCTAGTCCAGTGCCCATAATAATGGAAACAATTAAGCCAACTTCGAGTGTACTTATCCAAAGGATAGCTTAACTTGATGTAATGTTAAAAGTTGTTCTATCATATATTGAAAATAATAACAATATTTTTGGATCATCTCTAACAAAAGGCAGGAATGGTATTGATGCCAAGTCGACCTCAAGTGTTGCTTCGATCCATCACCGTCGCTCATTCCTGAAAAAGAAATTAACAGGACTCGCTCCCCAAAATAAACTCTGGTGTGAGAATTAGTATTTGCAATAATATGTAAAAGAGAAAGAAGATTGAAAAATCCATCCTCCATGATTTCCCGTTCATCTCCTTTTTATAGTCCACAATCCTGATATGATTGTTATAGAACATTAGGGTAAATTTCACATATCGTCTCCAACATTTACACTTAGAATCGCCTGAGTTCCTAACCTTTTTTTAACACGTTGGGTCCTCAACCTTTCATAAATACGTACAAAAAGTCCCTCTTGATGAAATCTATCCAAATGTCCGTTAATTCATTAGCCAAATTATCACAATACCCTTATCATTTAATTTTAAAAAAGCAAAAGGAATTTAAAAATATATAAAAATAAAAAAAGAAAAAAAACTGAAAGTGGGGAAACCCCCCCCCAACTGCCATTTCCAAGCTGCCGGAAATGGCAGAACAAATGGGGGGAGTCTTCCCCCCGTCTTCTGCTGGAATGGCAGAAAAAATAGGGGGGAGTCTTCCCCCATTTGTTCTGCCATTTCCGGCAACTTCAGTGAGGGGGGCCTCCCCCTTTCAGTTTTTTTTTTCTTTTTATATATTTTTAAATTCTTTTTGCATTTTTTAAAATTAAAGTGTAAGGATATTGTGGTAATTTGGCTAATGAGTTAACGGATTTTTGGATGGATTCCGTCAAGAGGGACCTTTTGTACTTTTTTATGAAAAGTTGAAGACCCAGCTTGCTAAAAAAAAAAAGTTAGGGACTCGGGCGATTCTAAGTGTAAAGATTGGAGACGATATGTGAAATTTACCCAGAATATAATACTGTTTAACGTGTTTAATGGGGAGTATTAATGCATTAATGAACCATTAGAATTGATTTAAGTAACATTAAAGGATTTATTTCATCACTTCGTAATGTAGTCTGATATGAAATTACATCGCATTATGTAATAAATCAATTCCAGTATCAGGTATGATCTCTCCTCCTCAGCAAGAGCAAATAAAACTCTTTTAACACTATTGTTACTCTGAATTGAGTTAATAGTAACGTAACATAAAAATACATGTCATTCGCTGGTAGGCGGTAGCCCTCCCATAAAAGCTCCTACCACTTATAAACACACAATGCTATTGGTTACATCTCCACGTAATTATCCTTTTATAAATTTCAATTTCACAATCAAATTTCAGTACATTGTGGTGGTACTTGAGTATACATTGTTGCAATTTAGTGGACTTCAACTTGGGAAAATTTGCAACCACTTTTTAGAAATTTTGTTTAAAAACTTCTTACCCGGCGTGCATGAACATTTCATATGTATTTTAGATTTACATGATATATGGGAAGTTTCTCGGGAAGTGCTCCTCCAACTTGATACGAATTGCATACCGAATTACGTATTTGCGTCGTGTGAAGAGGCGAACTAGACTAGCCAATTCACGCGAAATTTGTGAACATGGATCGCCCTGCCTTGCCGCGTCGCTGTGGTGGCCGCACTCGGAATCAGAATCCCGAAGGACCCACTCCGTTTGTAATCGCTTTCAAGCATTCTCCACGCACTCCCACGCCGACGCCCCCGTCCAAAGTTGCAGATACTCCCTCGCCTCCCTCTGCAACTGTGGATAAACCCAATAATGGCAACAACAAAAACAACAGCGAACCCCCAAAGTCCGAATTTCAGAAAACAGTAAGTTTGAATTAGAAAAATCTAACGTTAAGTCCTTTGTTATATCGTAACTGCCGTTTCTTAATTTTTCTGGGAAACTGTAAAGGTCTGCTTGGCGGATTGGTGGTTGGTTAAGGCTGAAAATGGCTCCCAAGGTAAACGACTTGCGGTTGCTGGATTCACTTCTCGAGAGTATGTCCTTTTTTTTTTTTTTTCTCTTTTGGTAGACGTTTTGCTTTGTAGTTCATCCTTTGATTGTTCCTCCGTAACACATTTGTCTATTTAATCGAAATTTTTGTGAATTATTTTATTTATTTATTTTGAATTTGCTCCCAAATTCAGTATAAATTTTTTATTCCAAGGGGATTTTAAGTTCAGAAGCTGGTTTAGATTGAACTTATTTATGCCTTTCTACAAGCATAGAGGACAAGGAATTGCAAAGGATTCGAATCAGATCAATATGTTTCAACTCTAATGCCCCCCGGGTGTGTTGTGTTTCTCCTTCTTCTAAAACTCCATAATTAAGAATTTCAGTTGGCACCATGATGGAAAAAGAAAAGCTCAATGATGAGGGTTGACAAGTTAAAATCTTGTACTGTGAAATATTCTCGAAGATGGTAAGACGCTTTCCACATTTGCTTGGAAAATCAAATTGCTGGATTTATGAATTTTATTTGTTTATTTATTGAACTATTTTCCTTTGATAGAAGGCCTAAAGTATGCTAATAGATCTATGTTTCTCAAGCTTAGACGATAAGATTGTTATGTTTATCTTATGTATCGAGTATCTATGGAGTGAAAAATTAGTGACGTGTACATGAATTGAGGTTTTCTTCTAAAAGGACAACCCATTAGAGAAAGTACCCAATCCTTGTAGAGCTAGCTTCTGCACAACGTCTAATAGATATAGGATTCGTTAACATGTTTTTCAGCAATTTCCCTTGAATGGATATCATAACATCTCATATCCCTTTAGTTCATCCACCTCTCTTCTTGAACCCAGAAGGAATACTTGCTCAATCAAGACCTAGTTATTCTATTCTGCCATGGTTTCATGTGGAGTATCCCAATCGCTATATGCACATCTTTTACCCAATGTTTGGCCAGACTGGAACTTGTGCGCACTTTTTCCAACAATTTCCTCTGGAAAGAATATCATATCATCAGAACTCTCTTCAATGACAGCCTAACCATCTCTTTTACTCAAATCAGAAAAAATACCTTCTCTATCAAGGTTCACAACTTTTCTCACATGTCAAACCAAGTAGCCAACATAACAGTTGTTCACAATCATCCTCCAAAAGAATACTTGGAGGAGAAACCAAGAATTTTCTTGACCATCTGACTCCAACATTGAGACCAACTTATCGTGGCTCAGCTCTTCCACTGCATCATAATTTACATAGTCACAATCTCTTAACAAGAAACTCTGAATTTTCTCTGCATTCCAACCATCTTTGTTCAGCTTCCAAGTGTTCCTTCTAGTGTGTCTACATGGCCATAACAACCCATGAGGAATTTCTTTGTATTTTCCTAGTGACATGATTTCGAATGTACACAGAGCTTTTTAGAATCTAGCGTATGTTCATTCATACAGGAACTTTGACCACCTGACTTTGATTCACAAATTCTGATGTGACCGACAAATACTGAAACTGGATTTAAACAACTGGAAAATCTAAAGAAACAACAAAATTTGAACTTTAGTTCATTGTCCCTGTGCTGTAAATATCAGATTTACCATTACTTCTGTTTCTCGTAGGGATGGAAGGACACAGTTAACTTAATTATTTGTATAGTTTTCTCATCTAAGGCTCCATGTAATTTGTGTTCAATAGGCAACAGATCGGAAGAGCACACGTCTTCTCTTCTGCACCAATCCTCAAGATATATGATATCTTTACTCTTGAGACCACTGATGGTGTATGTGTTATCATCGAAGGCTTAATGAACAAGGCTCGCACTATGGAGAATGGTTTTCCATCTGAGGTATGGCCACAAAATTGCTCTTCTTATCATTTAATTAACGTGGTTAATTTTAATGTGATTGAATCATCTATCCTTGAGTTGAAATTCTCTTTCTCCGTAGTATCAATTGACTATTTGAGGGTTCCACTTTTTCCTCTCTAACTTGTACTTCAAATTTCCTTGCGTGAAAGCATCATTTTACATCTAAGCGATTTCTGGGGCTTGAGACTTTACATCCATGTAGATGTTTAGTTGGTTACTCTCCAAGATAATGTACGTCACAATACCACTAAGTCAACACTAATTGCACATGCATCATTATTACATTAATATTTTTGTTCTCTCATTAATTGCATAATCACAATTGTGGAGAGTGTGGGAGTTTGTTTTAGAAAGCAAGAGATGACAAAAATCTGGATGTGCAGAGAAAAACTCCATTAAAAAAATAAAAGAAAATTTTAAAAGAGACCTACAGGAGAAAGAATCATATGATGTCATCATCACAATTGTATCCCGATGATCTGCTATTGGAGGCTGATAATGGAACTGCAAATGCTGGTGCTAAAATGTAACATTCCTGTAAATTTTCTTTTCTTGTTGCTCCTTTGTTGCATACTTTTGACATTTTGTCTAGATGCTATTTTGGCTTTGGGTGTGAGTCATTGTTGGTGTAATATATGTAACATGGCCTGAGCATATATATAACCTTCCAAAACATCTTAATATTGCTGCACTGGCACTTTAATTTCATAAATTCTTATACTCTAATTCATTTGGCATAATGCATTACTCAATTGAACAGGTTTGTAAGCATTTTATTTTCGGGTTTCCACCTTACTGGGAAGAATATGCTGAAAAGTGCTGGGAAGAATATGCTGAAAAGTGCATGGCTGAAGTATTTCCCTCCAATGATGTTTCAGAAGATAACACAGTTCAGTTATCTCCTCGACTATTATGTATGTAAAGATCTTAAGTCATTTTGGACGGCAAGTAGTTGCTGGAAGAGTGTAATCTGGTATAAGCCGATGCTCTTTACTTCATTCACTGATCATTATTTCTTTTCTACTTTGTTGAATTTTGCAGCAGCAGCAGGTACAAGAGATTCTAGAACCGATATATCTAAACAACAGCAGAAATTCGTTGGCGAAGGAACACATGTTGACAGTCCACAGGACGTTGATACTTCAAGTGTGATCTCAAATGCTTCTGAGTGTCCAGAGAGAGAATCTTCTTTTGGAGACCGTATTATTGAAAATCAAAGAAATTCAGAATCGTCTGGATGTGTAATTGGTAACAGATCTAGGGCTTCAGCAACATCATTGTTAGGGGAGACGATCCCCGTTTCAAACATCGTTGATAAAGATGTAAACAGTCCTGGAAATCATAAGACCACAGAGAACTACATATCAAAGAAGAGTGAGGATAATACTGGAAGGAAGCGCATGTTTTCTTGTCATTCACATAAACAAAGCAGGCATAGGAATGCCTTTGTTAACCAGAAAGGAGAGGAATTGGATGACTACTTGTTCGATAAAGCTAAATTTGGCAAAGACATCAGCTCCTTAGAAGAGATAGTAAAAAACACTGAGGGTGGAGCAGTAAGTTCTTCAATAAGAAAGTTAGAAAGGAGAAGGAACGATGAGCAGGTATCACCTAAGCCATCAGCAGATGAGAAGATCATTTCGGACTCTGTTTCTCTAGTTGGCTTGGGGAAAATAAAAAGTGGTATAACCAATCCTGATGGTAAATCAGGAGCCACAAATAGAGTGAATTTAGCATCTAGTGAATGCAAAGAGCCAACTCGTGCTACGAACTCAGAATCGTATGTTGATTCTGTTAAAGACAAAATTGAGCAAGAGGCCAAAATCTCAATGCAGCATGAGAACTGCAGAAGTTTTGTTCTCAGAAGTTTTACTGCTAAAGCTAGCACAAAATGGGGTAAAAAGAAAACAAAGTCGTCCAGTAAGCTTGATGGAAGGAAGATTGCTGTTGCTAGTCTAAATAACATTTCTGGAAATGCTAAAGCATCCGGGACAGATACTAAACGAGAACTGACATATGTAAGTAAGCTTCCATAAACATTTATGCATCAATTCTCTCTCCGTGATTACAGTGTTTTCTATGGATTTGTTCTAAATACATTTAATATATTTTATTCTTATTTCAGCAATTTTACAGTTAAGAAGATAGAGGAAAAAAATTGTCCTTCATGGTTTTATTGATGATGATACAAAGTTTATATCGAGAAACATTACAGTTAATCAATCAACATTCCTCCTTGATTCTAGTTTTTAATTAATGTGCTAATTAATCAAATATAAAGCTAACTGAAACAGAACATGATTCCAAGATTCCCTCCAATCACCCTAGAATTTGGGCAACAAAATCAGATTTTAAAGTTATGGTCCAAATAAACACTTCAAAGGAGAGAAGTTAACAAAAGGACTGATGGGCGGTGGGATGCTGCCTTGTCTACAAGCAGGAATGTTCTCGTCTTTGAGTTCCCCGTAATTTTTGAAATTTGTGCTGGTCATATCTATCCAAAAATTAGGACACGGCAGTTCTGATATTGATTAGCATTTGATACCATTGCAATGGCCCGATTAGAAAGTGGGAACCTGTATAATTCCACATAATTGTGGAGGATTCATGGTTCAGTTTGATCATTTTGCAAATCTGAAACTCTTACTGGAGGTTAGCTTGCCAAATATTGGCATCATTCCAATTAGCTGTTCTACCTTTGAGTAAGACTTGGTTCTGTGCTTTTACTGGTTAAAATATTTAGGTGTTATATTATTATGATACTTTGATAACATGTCGTGAACAATTTTGTTAATGAATCTGAAATTGCTAATAATAGAAAAAGGAAGATACAGAAGTAGGCTTGGTTTGAGTTGTGTATTCCAATTGGCCTTGCATGCATTAGCTACATATTATAATGTTTGTGTGAACTGGACTATTGGATTATTATGTTTTCGCTTCTACCAGAACTTTTTGTGGTCATTGGCTTGGCACCTTATCTCATTGTTCTAGCTTCCTACTTTTAGCAAAAAAAGGTTCAATAATCCATGCTTTCCTTTGAGTTTTTTGGTAGCTTTCGAGCTTGAAACAGCTCATTGTTTTCTATTTGGACAATGATCATTTGACTTTGTTCTGTTACTGCATTCTTTTTCTTTTCATCTGATGTAGGGAACTCCAAAGAAAGAAAAGGAGAATGTTGCTGTTGATTCTTCTCTATCTCTCAGTTTTAGGAGATCAAGATCAGGTATATTAGCTGTCCATGTCATTTACTCTTGCATCAGTCTCGGCTGTGCAAGAAAGCATATTGGTGCACATTTGTAAATTTTTTCTCTTACCTTTTGGCATCAGCGTATATATATTACGTCGATCTCAACTGCCATGAAAATATGGTCTCAGTTTTCTTCGTTTGTAGGGTTTGTTCATATTTGGTGACTTTACTAGTTTGTTGATATTTGATGACATTGCTTGTTATTGTCCTTGATGTGATTTGGTGTTCAGCAGGGAGATTGCTTATGACTACCTTGGAATTTTGGCGAAATCAGAGGGTGATTTATGACGTGGTTTGTCTTGACCTCAAGAGATATTTTCTTCTAGAATCTAGTCTGATTATTCGTCTTTCTCTTTGTTTATATGGCTTGTACCAAGGATCATTGCAATTGGCACCAAGCACAATTTTTTGTGCACATATTAAGTTTTCTACATCCATCCTTGGGCTTGCACACATCCATGCAACTAAATGTGTCTCTTGAGATTGTCACATTTACGTAATTAATTAAGTGGTTTTATCTCTTTTAAGTTTTCTCCATTAATTAGTAAAACAACTGATATTATAGGAATCTTTATCTTGCCTGATCCAAGTATATGAATTTTAACCACTCTGATTACCTCACATATATGTCAATTGAAAATACTGTTAATAGTTCTTGTTGTTTGCTATAAGTAGTATGTGATTGGCATTTATGTTCCACAATTGACGTTTCACGATGGTTATGTTCTTAATTTTAGATAGTGTTAGCAAACTATTTTTGTTTAAAAATAGAAATAGATTTTGTAAGAATGAATGGTTGAGATTTGTATAGCGCAAGTGGAGATCGTCAAATATGTGGATGTGATTGATTTGATCAGATTTTATTTTAAAATAGAAATGGTGTGTGAACAGGCACTTAATTAAGGTTGACAAGTTTGTGGCATTTTTATGGGACTCGCATTTCCTGCTTATAATGTGAGCCAGCTATTTTTTATTTTGCAATGGAAATGATATGATTGTTTGGATTAAATATGCATGCAGTGAATCTCTTCTATCTTCTGGTTATGAGAAAATCCCTGATGTCGAAGTAACAGTAAACATGTATGTTTTTCAGGATCGTACAGTTACAGGAATTGTGGAAAGCCTGAACCTAGGGCAGCAAGTCAGAGGTATGTTTTCTTAGAACTTCATTGGGTTTTACATGGCTATAAAATGTACTTAATCTTTTTTGTTTGCCGTACAACCTATGTAATAGATGATGTATTCATGCAAGTTTTTTACATGTTAAGGGGTGCACTGACCTATTGACATTGCTATATGTAAAGTTCTTGTGACTTTTAAATCTTTTATTATCGTCTGGAGACTTTGGAGTGGTTTTTTCATTTCATCTATTATACATTTTGAAGTATGGAATCATTACAAATACTATGCCCCCAGTCCATTTGCGTATTTTTCTAGCTTAACACCCCCAAACTCTTCGCTAGGATTGGGCCGAGTATCTGAGTACTGTACTTATAACTTAACAAGAATGCCCCTTTCACCGTTCCGAGCATGTTTAATTTTCCAAAATCAAATAATTTGATGACGTGTCTGAAAATACCATATATACCACATACAGCAGGTTTCTCCTGCCTTTATCAAGTTCCATGATGGTTGAATTTTGTGGAATATAAATTTCTGTTATATTTGATTGGAAGAATATGCATATTAATATCCACTGTTTATTTTAATGTCAATTTGAACTTCTGTCAGGAAGTCTATCAGAGCCTCAGAGAAAGAGAAGGCAACTTTGACAAAGGTTCTTGCTGCTCTTTTTGTTCACTTACCATCAGAATCTGTGTAAGCTGAAGAAAAAATCATTTACGCGAACTTAGAACATAGATAAATCTAGAAGTATGTTCCTTTTTCAAATTAGAAGATTAGCTGACTGCAAAAATGCGTGAATATTCAGGATTTAGGCTGGGGAATTGGGATATGAGAATTATTGAGTTTTCTCTTTTGCCTTTCATTGAGTGTGGTTGGCGAACTTCATCATCATCTTCTTTGAAGACTAGCTGCAGAAGGGATATGTTCCTTCATTAGTACTGAAAAGTGAATAGTGTTACCTTTTTGCCCATGCATGGAACTAAGAAACGAAAACACAAAGGAAGCATGAGTGTTCCTGATGGGTGATTGAATATAAAAACAAAGGATTTAAAATGGAGTTCTAGATTAGGTTTATCTACTTTGTTTGGATTACTTTAGTTTTAATACTTGTTTTTAGTTTACTGGAAATTCCTTTCGAGTTTGAATTCTTAGGGAACCTGGGATTTCAATTTACCTTGAACTATTGGTTATGTTGTATTTTCCTTCCAAATTCCTCCTTTCTTTCACACTTTATCTGTCAAGTTTAGTAAACTCTGTGACTTAGAGAAATTTCAGTATGCACATTTATCTTAAAGATTCTTTTGCATTTCATGGGGGGTTACAATGGAGGTTGATTCGAAAGTTAGTTACATTTGCACTCCATGATGAGAATCTTAGTAGGTTGTTTTTTTAGGTGCCAGGTTGATGGATATACACGGGCACCGATGAGTTGGATTCTAACACCGAAAAATCATGCCGTGTTAATGATCTGTAACTACATGTTTTGGTAATGTAAAGAATTGATTTCTAGTAGTCCAGCTAAATTGGGTGTGGACAAGTAGGATTGATTAGCTGGAAATCCTTGTTCTAGGATCGTTGGATAGATCTGACAACTGGGATTTGGTTTTCTTAAATCAACAAAATGTGTAATGTCCATATTTGTACGGTGCTACCTTAGTTGCAGAAAGTTATTTTGCAGTTTCACTAGATGGTCTCAGTATTGCCCAAAACATTGACAACAAAGAAGTGAAGATTACGGCAATCTGTTCTGCATTCTAAATGTTAATTAGGGATGGCAACGGGTATGCCCGCCCCCGCCCCCGCCCCCGCCCCGTTCCATTAAGGAAATCACCACCCCGTACCCGCCCGTACCTGATTGAATCGGGTACGGGGCGGTGGAGGTTCGGGGCGGGTACGAAAAAATTACTCGTTATCCTCCCCGTTAAGGAAAAAATCCTTAAAAAAAAAATGAACGGCGCGGCGCAGTGTCGGAGACTTTGAGATTGGGTGGACTAGTGGAGACTTGAAGTTGAAGGGTTTGAGTTGGACAGAGACAAGAGGAGGGGAGTTGATTTAGGGAGAGAGTTTGGTTTGTCTTTGAATTAGTTTTTTTATTTTAAGAAGAAAACTCAAATTTTGAATGAATTAATTATTAAGGTTTGTTAAAAATTCAACAAAAAGGGTACTAACTGGGATGATTAAGGTTTATTGTTTCCATTTTGGGTACCTGAGATCAAAGACTCACCAATTCACTACTTAGATTTAAAATTTTTTAACAAAAAAAATAATAATAAAAAAAATAAATCGGGTATCGGGTCGGGGTGGCCATTACCTGACCCCGATAAGACTTACGGGTCCCGTTCGGAGTGGGCATGTGCGGGTATCTGGTAATACCTATCCCGTCGCCATCCCTGATGTTAATGTTTTGTCTTGGCTTTAATATCTGTTAACGTCTCATCTTGCCTATCTTTTGTCCATTTGGCCCATGTTTTTCTGGCTTATTTAATTTTCTCAACTTATTATACCATAAACCATATTATTACTCTATTTTTCTCTACCTTAATTTTTAAACCCAAAAAATACAATTGTATTACCTCTTAGTTTAGATGAGAAGTGTTCAAAGACCTTTCATATATTTTGTTATAAAACCACTCATCCCATGTGGCTCGTGTGAATACACGTTAAATGGATTTTGAATACATGTGACATGAATTAATGTTGGCCATATGGAGTAAGATGTTTTGTTGTTACAAAACCTTTTAAAAGTTTTTAAATATTTTTGCCTATTATGGAAGGTTTTTAAATATTTTTGCCTATTAGATAATAGACCCGGTATTGATTTGTTTTATGTTTTGATGTATTTTTAACTCAAAAGTGAAAATTTTTGCACAAAGGCTAATTATATTTACACGGAGTATTGTTGAGCACACCACCCCTAAATATTACTTTAAAGGTCTCCATCATTTACTTTTAATTTTAAGTGTATTCTTAACTTTTTCCTCTCAATTTTTGTCATTTATCTTCCACTAACTATAAATTTTGTCTATATAAATGTTTTTTGTGTAAAACATTTTATTCATTTAGACATTAAATTATTTATCCACATTTTTTTAAGGTTATTCATTCATTGAGCCAGGAATTAGTTTCGATCTAGCATTATATGTTATGATATCATACATATTGTATACTTATGTGACGTTCATCGAGACGTACCACATGGAAAATCACAATTATATGACGTGTTGTGATATATATAACATGATTGTATGATACTATATTGTGCGATACATATAATCTTAGATCAATTTTAAGATAGGAATACCGAATACATGAAAGTTTGTCAAGTGGACCGTGAATATGGATAGCCTCAAAACTAGGAAAAACATAATCCGCAACATCAAATCAGTAACACTATTCACCCTTGATCAAACCACGTCGACGGGTCACAGGTGCTTCAATCACATGACATGGATCGCTATTCCCGTCCGTCGATTAACTCCCAAAATCCAACGGACGTCCCGCTTTGCCATGTCCTCACTCGCCCAATATAAACGCACCCAAAGTTACATGATCGTCCATCTTCATTTTATATCACAGAGAAATTCGAATCCTTTTTCTCGTACACTTGCAGGAAAATGTCGGGTCGAGGTAAGGGCGGCAAGGGTTTGGGAAAGGGCGGCGCCAAGCGTCACCGGAAAGTGCTGAGGGATAACATCCAGGGCATCACCAAGCCGGCCATCCGCCGTTTGGCTCGCAGAGGTGGTGTCAAGCGTATAAGTGGGCTCATCTACGAGGAGACTCGAGGCGTGCTTAAGATATTTCTTGAAAATGTGATTCGTGATGCTGTTACCTACTCTGAGCATGCTCGTCGGAAGACTGTTACTGCTATGGATGTTGTGTATGCTTTGAAGAGGCAGGGTCGTACCTTGTACGGATTTGGTGGTTAGGAGCAGGTTTTAATTGGGGATTAGATTTAGGGTTTGGTTACTGTAAATTGGGGGTTTTCATTTCTGTACAACGGAAGTTGTTTTCGCAAATCAATTTTATATGAAATGAAAATCTTGTTTCATTATTTTTTGTTCAATTTGTTGGTGAGATGTGTAATGTAATTCTTACGTTTGAATCTGTTGATGAATCTTGAATTGGGTAATAAGTTGAACTGCTTGGTTTTTTTTTTTGGAGCAATTATAGTGAATTTGCATTATAGCAGTTATAGCAGTACAAATTTATATGTTTAATTTGTGCAGTTATTTCAGTACAAATACATACAGATATGTTCAATGTGAGCTGATGCAAAGGAAATGAACAAGCATACAATTGAAAAGATCCACACAGTTGGTGGCTTCAGTCTGGTAACAGGCTCATTGACAGTTGAACGGGCTATTTTGGAGCTGATTAAATTCAATTTTTGAACATCTAACTTGAGAATTAGATTTATTCACTAGGACTTAATGCCGCAAATTGCACAACAATCTGAGAGTCGGGCAAATCTTCCTTCTTGAACAACTGATTCCTTGTGTTGGGCTTCAGAAAATTTTGAAATTTTACATATAAAAATTTAAGAAAAGTAGAGCTTGTTTGATGTCCTTTATTTTATTAATTTATAAATTTATTTAATACTAATTTCACTTTTAATTTGATAATTATTTAATTACGGACTTGTTTGGTAGTATTTATTTTTTTCATTTATAAACTCACTTACCTTTGATTTGACGACTACTCAATAATCACTACACATTTTAAACTTTAATTAAATCTCCACAATTCATTTTCATTTTTTATAAATTCTCTTTATAAATGTAAACAAACGGATCTTACAATTACATATTTTAAACTTTTTGACATTTTTAATACACATTTTACATTTCTCTTCTTTATAAATTTTCTATATTTTGATAAATAAAGAACATCAAACAAGCTATAGTCTTTGTGGTTATTCTTTTTTTATACTACATTATGTTTTATATTAAAAATCTGATAGGTGTTTGGTAACTCTTTGTATTATAATTTGGATTATAACCTGTTACACAACCTTATTTTATTTGTTTCACTTTTTTTGTAAAGTCAAAATGTAGAGTTAAGCTGTAATTTTGTACTTTTTATAAAAAGTAACTAATAAAATGATGTCACTTAACAGATTATAATTTAAGACCCGTTTAGTTAGATTTATAAAATCAATTTATAAAGAGAATTTATAATGAGTGGAAATAAGTGGTGGAGATTTAATTGAAATTTAAAATGTGTGGTGATTGTTGAGTAGTTATCAAATAAATAGTCAAATCATGGTAGATGAATTTATAAATTACAGAAATAAGAAATACCAAACAAGCTCTTAGATTATTGTCTAAGGAGTGGCCATAAAAGTCATTTTCACATTTTCCAATATTATTTTACAAACACACATTCTCATAAAAAAATAATAATAAACCAAAAAAGAATATTACTTTTTTACAAAAATTATAAAAAAAATCAATTTCATACCCGGGTAAAGATACGAAGTCAACTACTCAAGAAATGTTTTTCTTTCCTCTTTACTCTCCCAGCCCGTGAAAATGGTGATAGTTTCCTTTTTTGAGCTTGTTTTTCATTATTTGTTCAAATTTAGAGAAATTTTAATGGTGAGACAGGTAGGATATTTGTTTGATTCTTATTATTTCCTCACATTATAATTTTATCTATCACTAATTTAACATTTGATTTGACAACTGTTCAATTACAACCACATATTTCAAATATTTTTACATTTTCAATACACATTCTACTTCTCTTCTCATTGTGATTTCCCCAATTTTAGACAAATAAAGAGAATCAAATAAGCTCAGAATGTGTATTGAAAATGTAAAAATATTTGAATATGTGGTTTAATTGAGCCGTTGTCAAATCAATAGTAGATAAAATTATAATGTCAAAGAATAATGAGTAATAATGATAATCAAACAATTATAATTTGAAAGAATAGTTTGAGCTTTTTTGATTCTATTTATTTGAGGAATTTATAATGAAGAGAAATGTAGAATGTATATTGGAAATGTAAAAATGTGTGAAATATGTGATTGTAATTGAACAGTTGTTAAATCAAATGTCAAATCAGTGGTAA